>JAUTBT010007630.1:0-25604 GCA_032361225.1 Lepetodrilus schrolli
TTGACAATATATTGTGCATCAAAAGCAGTAACCAAAATTGCATGTGATTTCATAAAAAAGATTCTATGATCCTTATCCAATTGTGAGTAGTATATAAAGAAATAAGATTTGAAGAAGGGTTTAGAGTTGCTTTCAAGATTCTTTCACTTGTGTCATGGCTTGTCAGTTTAGGGCAGGAGGAAACACACAACATTTGTAGCAAGGTAGTGAGTGCAATACCATTAAATGGGAAAACAGTTAGGGCCTACCCTCTCCCAGTATGATTAGACACAGGCACTGCTCTCTAGGGCATCTCTGATTGCCTCCAGCATGGACAGAGTTAAACGAGAACTCGGAGCCTGCCTTGATCCACTCAGTGTATGTGATAAAACATTAATTTTAGTGGCAGATTCTCAGAGGACCAATGAAGTGAAATATACAACATACATGTATTAGTCATAAATTTTTATTCTGAGACAAACAAAGGATTTGCATTGTAACACAGTCTGATATTAATTTGATATACTGGTACATTTTACCTACCTGTATCATAGTACAGTATATATAAGATATGTCAGTAACTTGCCATCTCATCTGATCGTGTTGCATCTACCAGTCAAACTTATACGGAAAACCGTCATGCTTTTGTCACGAAACACGCCACAGCAAAGGTCAAGCCTGGTTTCTGTTCAGTATAGAGAGAAGTCTGGGCAATAAGGGCTTTAAACACTTCCACAGCTGGGTGTCAAGAACGAAAACTCTTTCCAATATTTACTGGAGTCCCGCATTATGGACGATGATGGACTTTGGACAGTGTGACAATCCGTTGACATCACCAGAATTTGGGGAACCGTTCGATGTTGACCATTATTATGTAATCACCATTCCTGGGCCCAGCTGTACAAAACGGTGCAACACTAAGTAAAAGAAACATTATCTCCAACCATAGCAGTGGTGTAGTCTATGGCTATCATTGGAGTTGAGGCTGGCTACCTTGTAGTCACGTGGATTGCTACAGGAAATCCAGGTTACTTATACTTTTATTGCTGGAGGAACTAACATATTAAAATTCTTATCGGGCACTCGAATATCCATATTCGAACAAGATTTCAACCTTCAGAATCAACTGCATTTGAATACTAAGATTCACGATTGTGTAAACAAGTATCACACAAGTGATCATATTATTGTACAAGAAAACTAACTTATCACAGAAATTCAAATATTAATATTTTTTAAAGTAATCTTATCTGAATACGGATTGGGACATTAACAAAACCTGTTTATAAAAGCTTCTGCTATATTATTCCTCAATAAGACAATCTATCACATTTTCGTATACTTCATTCAATCGACCTCTGAACCTCGTTTTCTATTTGACCAGAAAATTTGTCAACAGCATGGTGTCATTTTATTGTGAAAAACCTATATACTTACCATTTTCATATATTACATTTATGATTTACATGTCTTCTTTGGAAAATAGCATAAACACACACACAGATTTATGGTTACTTCCTAGTAACATCCATTGTTCTTACATTTTGTTTGGATAAAATGTTTCAACGTTGGCATTACATAATATTATTATAATAATGCACATTGGTATCTGTATGACATCATGGTGTGTACTTTGTGAAGTGTATTGGAAATTCTTCATGATAAATTGTATGCATCTTCAATTCATAATGATTAAAACATTACTGGACTGAATTACTGTGATATTGCTTGTATCAACTTAAAAAGAAAAACCAAAAAAAACATCTTAAAATGTGTAGGCCATTTGATGTTAGTGTTTGTTTAGGAACAGTAAAAACATGCATCACAACATAACAGAACAATCAATCTGTATTTACATATGTATATATGTATACCGGTATATATTATATGAGGTCATCCACACGCATTTCAAAGACGAATCAACTGAAGTCGATTACAAAATGAAAACGTGGAGCAGGCAAAATTAACATACAGATCGTTATGTGACAAACACTATACATATATTGCAAAGATATGTATATAGTTGTATGTACACAGGAGTATATACATAAATTGCCTACAGTGTACATTAATACTGAGAAACGGATCATTAGATAAAATGGCATTAACCACATTTTCATAACAAAGATGATATGATAATGGATTTATTATTACTGGCTGGCACATTGAAAATGAATGTCCAACATATTTAATTTTCTAAATTAATTAATATGTTCAAAAGTAGTCTCCCTCGGTGACCTTGGTGATCAGTTACCTTGACATTGAGGCTATGATTGATTGACATTGATATAATTGAAGATCAAATTGATGGTCATTATCTATTTAAAGGTACATACACATGCCATGAACAATATTTAGATTTTTGAAAATATGATGGCCACCTTTAAAGATGTTAAATATTGCATCCATGGGCAGTCAAGCAATCATTTAAACAGCATATAATCACTTGATATTGACATCAACCAATAAATAAACACAAGCATAGTGGACGGTGTGCAAAATGTAAAATATATAAACTGAGGTAATCCATAATACTCATCAACAGAAGTTAAGCAACATTCACGTGCCACGGTTAATTGCCATTAATAAATTCATGTATAAAAGGATGAAAAATCTCTAATAATTTACAAAGTATTTGTAGACTCATAACAGGATATCCATTTGTGCAATAATTAAATATTGTACAGAGAAACTATTCCAAATGAGACAGTAATAATACTGTTTTAAAGAACCAGGAAAACAAAGATTTGTTTTTGATTTTAGTTGTGGAAAATATTGTAAATTTTACCAAGAACCAAAGAAAATGTTATTCAAGAATGAATTAAGAAAATAAATTACTTTGTGAAAAATATTAACTTGAAAACTTTATATTTTCTGGAGAATGTTTGATAATTGACATTTTTAACAGCTCGAGGTAAAACCAGGGCATCAAATAACTGGCCTAAATAAGAAAAGAAAACTGAGACCATGATTAAGTCAAATCTGATTTCAAAATAGCTCATTAAAAAATAACCTAGACAAAATTTAGATTTTTAAAAGGTCCTTTGTCCCAGCATTTTCGGTTTTGAAAAACAAAATATAGACATTATGGGATATTGATAATAATTTTTGGATCTTGTACACAAGCAGGTGAGATTCTTCTCTTGGATATTTTTGTGACCAAAGATATGACAGTTGTATTATAAATTATGTATAAAGTAGATGTTAGAATGACTAGTTACATAAAAGCAATACCACAGGACGGATTTATTTGAGGTATATGTAAAATATTTCCAAATGAGATAATTTAGAAATATTTCGGCCGACTGATAATTAAAATTTGTTGATTTAATTAAATTACTTCACCTTCAGTTTCAATATTCACAAACAGTATTTATTCTACAAATGCTATTTTCTAAGCACTAAATATTCAACAAAGACAAGATAAATCACAGAGTTTGTACTACAAATTCTGATAAGGCCAAAGTTATTCAATTCCATGGTTTACGGATCCACCGACCAGAACTTTTCCAACTTTGGAAGATAAAAATAATCTTTATTATATTCTGCTGACAGTGTACTAGCTTTTATGAAATTTATTAATAAATGGTGAAGGAACAAGTTGTATAAACCATAAATAAAGACCAGTAGGCAATGGTTGACACAAAGTCGAAGCCAATTTAATTGCTTACAATTTCTACTAGTGACAAGAATGAATGAATGAATTGGCGCTTTACGTCGCAGTGGAAATATTTCACCCATACATGACCTATTGACAAGAAGTACTTTGAAAAATAATTGTGCATTCAAATCTGAACAATTCATGTGTACTGGTGTTTATAACCATATTGATCAATCATATTTATTTTCTTTCAACCGAACATTCATAATCTCCAATTATTATTATTTTTATATTGAATCTGACCGACTGGCTAAAATACCCAAGCCAAAATTATTATAGAAAAATCTGTAAACCAAGGAATCAAATAACTATGGCCTAACTACTTGATGTGAAGAGATCATGGGAAAGCATTTCTTAATATGAATATAATTCTAAATGTGTATTTCTGAAAAATTCAATGATATTCCATGACTCGTCATTACCGCAATGACGTTTTCATAATTTACTCAATTTATTTCATTGAAGCGGCAGTTAGAGACGTGGACACCACTTAGATTTAGAGCCAACGTCAAATATTGTGAAATCTCATCAACCCTTCAAACATCCAAGAGAAATTTTGTGAGATGTAGGTATCTTTTTGTGAGATGTGGGTATGTTTTTGTGAGATGTAGGTATCTTTTTGCCTGTCATTTTGTCAAAGTATTTGAAAATCAAATCTTGCATTCTTCAATTAGGGTGAGTGAAAAAAAAAGAATACTGTTGTTGCCAAGTATATTTAACCTTTTCTCTGCTGGAGGCAATTGGAAATGCCCAATTGGAACAGTGATTTAAATCAGTTGGGAAAAGGTTAAAAAGAAACATATATACTATTAGTCGATATATGGTACCGATCACTGATAATATTACTGAAAAAAATACAAGATTTTGAAATAATTCAACACAGTGATGAGAGAGTTCAACGTTAAGTCACAGTGAGTTGGTGTTAAATGTCGTAATGGGAATCTGTCACACATAGGTGATGAAGAGAGTTCACAATTTTGTGTGTAGCAAATAAATCAACCCCTGGACAAACAAATCAGTGGATTTCTGCAGATCCGCAGAAACTTGCCATGTCGGTGTAGTGCATACAGGCAAATTGCTGTCTTACTCACACTAATATCTTTTCTCCGAAACAATGGAACCGAACCCTCTATGTAAAAAAAATAGAAAAAAAATGAAACGTGATGATGGACATTATACATTGAATATTACAGAAACAAATATTTCCAATTATATGTGTATATGTAATAATGTTTAACTACTCATCACATTTTAAATACTTCATAGTTTAATGAGCTTGTGTATTCAAACCTTTCAAGTCAAAAATGTGATTTTGTTATGAAAATTTGCCATCAAAGTATTATTGTCTCTCATATGAAAATATGTCTCGTATACTAAGTAATTATTTTCACTAAAAAAAAATATATATATATACAGTAAGTAACACATACTGTAGTAACATTATGTCATAAAACATAACAGAAGGGGAACTTGGTCTTATTATGTTACTTAAAGGCATACAATCACAGATTTCGATTGCATTTTTCATGAACTTCAAAATAATACAAATATAATAAAAGCCAACTAAATTCACTTGTCACACTGTACTAATAATTGTTTTTGTGTGGTCAAACATTTGTATTAATCTACGGTAAGAGGAAATGTACTCCTTTTGAATGCAATTGGGCCTGGGGATTGGTGGAGTTGGGGGGGGTTGGTTAACTCCAATCATGTACTTCAATTACTGGATTTATTTATCCAGATAAATAATGCAATAACATGGCAAAAAAAAGAAGAGAGTGTTGGATTTAATGAACAAATAGCTGTTTAATTAACGTACTTGTGCCCAAAAAATTGAAATGGATATTTTTATCCAATATTTTGTTTGACCATTTAGTATGTCTACAACACCTGTGACTGCAAGCCATTAAGTATGACGTGTAATGCGGGAACTAAAAGATATTTTTCTAATTAAAGTGACAAAAACAGATTATGCCTAATAAGAGAATACATATTATAACAAGCATGCAAAATATTGAAATAAATTAAAATAAATTAAGTTTGTGACCACCGTCTAATAATGGTACATTATAAATCTACAGCACTTTTCCAGTAGATAACATATCACAGCATATTTGCTTACTAGTTTGCATATAAATGAGGAAGTCTTTATATATATGGGAGATAGTCAGGACACCTGGGTTAACATCTGGACCAATCGTGTGCTGACAACAATACCATGTGACTGACTTCATCCAATCAGAATAGAGTATGCATGATTCAAGCTCATGTCCATTATTTGACATCATTGTTTACAATTTCTGAAATATTCTTCAGGTCGTGTGACTAGTTTTGTTCGTTATGACCTCTCCACTTGCTCATAGAACAGAATATAGCCTTCCGACGACACAGCTTGGTTGGATCTAGCTGCAGTGACACTGTGAAAAGAGATAAGCATATTATTTAGTAGTGATGACATTTTTACCGATAATGGAGGCCCACCAATCGAACGATTACCGAATATTATCAGGTCACAATATAGGTCACAATGTAGGTCACAATGTAGGTCATAATATAGGTCACAATGCACATAGCTTATTCATTGACGTCTCTGTACTTTTCAAATGTGCTATTTTTCTTTTTACATGACTTTGGGTGATGAAAAGAATCTCACCCTCCTGTGATTTGATGTCGTTATCCTACTCATTGATAAACATAACGTAAAATACTGGTCCAAACGTCGTAGTTACGTTGCTTATATCAACAATCACACTCGAGTGAGATTCTCTATATATTGACTGACCTTGTATCGTTGAAGTTCTGCCATTCTCCCGAGTACGGATGTCGACATATGGCAGTGTAATGTCCGGAATGGACACCACCAGAGTGGTTACTCACAGCGTATAGGTTGTACTTCACTGTGGAACTTCCTGTAAAACCAACGACAGGAGTCAGTTTAGTCTTCATTGATAACACATAGTAAAAGCCTACAGCAAATTGATTTGAATGAATGAATTAGTGCATTACGTCACAGAAGGAATATTTCGCCCATACACGATGACAGCAATGTTATTTTACAATATAATTACATCAGGGTTAAAGCAGACTTCTAGAATTTGATAATCCGAAATTAAACTTGGAGATGACGATAGCATAAACATTTTAATTAAAATATTTATGCTAACATCATCTCCATTTAAAATATTTTTAAAGGAGATAAATGAATTCATAAAGACATAAAACATGTGGATATATTATTTAATGGACAGGGGCTCAAATATTGACCTTCTACACCATTGGCCATAGATTACACCATTGCTAAGGTTGGGAGATATGGTTACCATAGAGCTAGACGGTTTTCTACAGAAGGGTTCCCCCTCATCTGCCCCCCCCCCCAAACAAGGGGAACAACTCTGGATGGGTTACCTCGTTCTGCAGAGTAGGTGCCAAGGTCAAGGTTGCTTGTTGGGTACTCCACACTTGTGGACAACTTCCTGCCGTACCTCTCCAGGCTGAACCGCTTCAGGTCTTAAAGGGTTAAGGATTAATACTACCAAGGTGCTTGCTTAATTATTCTAATGAAAATATGACATTCGCACAGAACCAATGCTAGAATTTAATTACTGTAAAAGACTTATATTTCGCGGATGGAAATTTCGCGCAAATGCTATAATTGACATATTCACGGGAATTAAATTACGCGCATTTCCCACAAAACAAAATGGGGAAAAAAATATTCACTTACATAATGAACAAAAGTACTACTAACTTGCTCACCGGCGATTACGAACACAACTAGTAGTAAAGACCAATTCAAATAGGATAAAGCCAAGTAATTAGTGATGACTAGGGCAACACGTAGCCTCAGACATCGCGAGTAGATTTTTGTTTATCAAGGTTAACAAGATTAGTTGAGAAGAAATGAATCGGATTCATTGACAGGAAATACATTCTCAAGCGAATTAAATGATAGTTTGATAGATAAACACGAGTAACAATGAAATATTAGACATACATTATTGGATTGCTTAATTTACTGGGACTATTATACTAGTCATTACATCATGTGATTGCAAAACAAGGCCGGAGTTGATGGCCGCTTATAACGTTTTACTTGAGTGGTAAGAGTAGACTAATACTAGTATACATTTGTACGTTTAATTAATTTTTAATACCATCATTTAATTAAGTAATTCAATCATATCTTCTATGTTGTGTGTTTCATTCATTAGTATTAATTACATCGTACATTAATACGTCCGCTTCAATAAGTAAACTTAGGGCTTCATATTTCGCGCGGACTATAATTTCGCGCAAATTGTCTTTGCGCGTATAACGCGTAACATAAGTCTGCGCGAAATATAAGTCTTTTACAGTAATTGAATTAATTTTCATTTTGAATTTACATAAACTAATTCTATATAAATCAGAAGAAAATGCGGTTTGCAATTAGCCGTTGTACAATGATTGTATTGTTTCATTTTTCATACTGATTAGGCCATAGTTATTTTATTCCCTGGTTTACGGATCCGCCGAGCCGATTGTTTTCCACTTTGGAAAATAAATATAATAATAAATGGCGATGGATTAAGTCATATAAAGTAATACAATCATTTGACAAACAGGCAATGGTTAACATAAAGGCCAATTTGATTACTTAGTGGTAAATATGTATGACAAAAGTATAATTTATAACAAGGTGTTCTTTGAAAATAATTGTGCATTCAAATCTAAACAATATATATGTATTGGTGTTTATAGCAATTATTTGGACCCGACCGACTGGCCAAAATATCAAATTATATTTATTTATATTTTTTTACCGCCCGGGTAAAAATTAACACAGAAAAATCCGTAAACCAGGGAATCAAATAACTATTGCCTTATAGAAATAATTTTCATTTCGAATGAACATGATATACGAATGTATCAGTGGTATACGACACACACACACACACACACACACACACACACACACTCACAAAGAAAAGTATGTTAACAGTAATTAATCAGTTCCTTCCTTAATAATCTAAATAATTTAAATGTTGACGGGCCTTGATCCGGACAAATGGTGATGGTATAGGATCTGATAAGAAAAGAAGCCAGTGTTAATTATTAAATACAGAGAAAGTATCTAAACATTATGCAATTAATATAAACTTTGGATTATACATGGGGTAAAATATTGTCACAGATTGGGGTTAATAAAGCTTTAATTAAAGTGACAATATTAGAGCAGACAATGTAATTATTAATATTATACTCTATTTAATGATCAATTCCTACACTAACGTAAGTGTGATGATGTGTTATGGTGTAGGATGTAGATGCAGTAAAGAAATGACAACACATTTGTAGCATGTAAAAAGAACAACAACACATCTATTTCACCCTAGGAAATAGATTACAATTAAGGAGATATTATTTACATTTTCATCACAGTATTGTGTGATGTCGATCATCACTGGACTGGAAGACATATATGTCGATATGACAATTTGACCAGGAATTCCATGTACCACAATACAATACATCAGTACACCATGCAATGAAATATAATAACGGGCCATGCAACTCACGTGCATATACAGCCAAGCAACCAAAGGGAGACTACTGGAAGACTGTAAGCGCTACTTCGTCTTTGACTCCAGCTTATCCCAAATATCCAAAGATAATAAGTACCATGGACATCTTATAGCCAATTATACATTACTTATATGTAACTATATCTCATACACCTGTAAGCATATGTTATGTAATAAGTCACAATGATATCGACATCAAACAAACCAACTAAATGCAAAAAAAATGTATTTCCATAGCTCAATGATATTGCAGTTGCAATAGGATCCAACAACGAAGGGGCTGCATCATGAAAGGTGCAAACGATGATAATAATATGCAGCGAGTAATTTTTTTTTTTAACATAGTACGAATTTAAGAGCCAACCTCCACTGGAACCGATATTCGACACAACGATAATGTTATATAATCACGTATGCGGGAAACACGTGCGTCAAGGTTGTTTGCAATTTGGCCCCGAGATTACGAAACTTTCTCGAGTACAATTTCATGCTCAACTCAAGTTTTTTTCTCTCACAAATCTCCATATAAAATCTGAGCCTGAGCATGAAACCGAACTAGTCTGCCGAAATCAGCAATGCTGGAAGGCGACTGTAAAAACACCAAACTTCAATCAATGAAATCAATGAAATCGTACTCAAAATGTTTCGTAATCTCGTGGCCTGATGTTTACGTCAGCCGTCATTTTGGCCGTTCACCCAAGGCCAAGGGAGATAATCACTTGGCAACCGTCTTGCCCTAATAACGATAGCCAAGTGTTTATGGCATGACTATTGAAAAGAACAAGTATGTAATGCCAAATTGTATCAAGTTTCGACTAAATATTACGATAGTGTTCCTTTTACATCAAATAAACAACACTGGAATACTGTACGAACAATAGCACTGATCGTCTGCAAAGTGACGTTTCGACGAGCCATAGATGTCAACTATAATCTATGGACGAGCCAACCATTATTTAACAGTGAGGCATTGAGCGGAATAAAGTCATTATTGTACCGGATGACAACATTTACAGTGAAATCTTATTTGTTTCCAGTCGATTGGACACGCGACTAGAAACAATATTGGAAGATAGATAATCAGCGATTTCCATTTTACTAGACCAGCAAACGCTTTCGAAAAAAGAACGCAGCCGGCGTTTGACGTTTGAGAAATTCACAGATTGAATTATGATAAATATTCATTTAAAAGGTTATTTCTGATAGAGAAACTCTGCAATTATGTACTGTGAAGATAGGCAGATAAAATATATGTCAGTATTTACACTATCGGCTACGATAGTGTGGATAGATTTAATTTACATTTGACAGGCCAACGTTTGTGACCCTCACCTGGCAAGAAAAGCAATCAGTGACGTGTTAAGGGTCGCGTGCAATAACCATAGCAACGCGCCATATTTGGAAAGTAAATTGTGGGAATGCACATTTCTTGGAAACGATGATCATGTGACATTCCATATATGAGAGACTTACTATTGTGTAGTAGTTAGCAAGATGATGTTTAAATGAACACCTCATGACGTAAAAGTGAGTGAGTGAATTATTGTTTTACGTCACAGCGGGAATCTGTCACCCATACGCGACGAGGAGGCAAGGCTCTTACATGAATAGTGAAACTCGTCCGCAATAGCAGGAGAATTGCATAATGTAAATGCACGTTTACATCTAGGGACCCTTTCCACCACCCACTTTCGTCGGATAAATTATGATTATTGGTTCTAAATTTTAGTATCGGCCAATAAACATCACGTGGTAAAAGCAAGTAGATCTACGGTTCGAAAAAAAAAGTATTGTCTTTAAGACATTGTAGTATTAGCCTTTAGGACTTTCTATTATATTAGATATTCATACTTGGATAAATTGGTCTTTCAGCCTTCGTCCTATATCGGCTATTAACACTAACGTTGTATATCTCTTGGAATGATCGATCAAGTACATCGGAACAACCAGAACAGTGTAAAATAGACTTGAGACATTCTAGCCAACTGTACTTAGCTGTTTTCATTTTAAAATCCATTTAATAAATATTAAGATATTTAGATATGTTATATATATGTTTGATGTTTCTAACGAGTGCCCAAAACGAACCATTCTCTTTAATATTTCTATATATAAA
The DNA here is from genome assembly GCA_032361225.1 of Lepetodrilus schrolli. Taxonomy (NCBI): domain Eukaryota; kingdom Metazoa; phylum Mollusca; class Gastropoda; order Lepetellida; family Lepetodrilidae; genus Lepetodrilus; species Lepetodrilus schrolli. The sequence goes on from JAUTBT010007630.1 coordinate 11,321, forward strand.
GGATATCGACACAATTCTCCATATACCATAAATGATGGGGTTGATTTTCGTAGTCCGACTGACAATTTAAGAAATTTTAAATGAAGCTTTTCTATTATTTCCAAGTTATCATAACCCCAAACTTCACATCCGTAAGCCAGATGGATATCCAACATGAAAGTCTAACTGAGATTACACGTCGGGTCATATCAAACAGTTTGTGCACTAGAGGCGTCAGTATTCTTTGCAATGGAATTCGACGTGCAAACCATATTATTAACAATTTACGTGTTTGGAATATTATATGCTCCAAATTATGAGGACAGGTAAAACAAAACAAACAAAAAAACCAACAAGAAATAAAATCATTAAAAATAAACCCATATTGAGCACAAAGATGGACATTATAGATAGACAGAAATAGGTTCTTATTAGTAAGGCTTAAATTAATCTATATAATGCTGCTCTGTGCATTGCATCGGAAGATTCCGACATCCTTCCCTGAACTGTTTGTCATGGTTAAATACAAAACGTGAAATAAAATCTGTCTGAATCTAAATCATGGCAACACGCGTGGCGTGAATGATCTGCTTACCGTATATAAGCCCACACTATAGGCTAAATAGGCTGCTATCTTATATACATGTGGAAATATAACAGTTAAATAACAATGTTCTACTATATATGTTATTTTTTTAGCGGTATCAAGGACAACCCAGTAATAACGTTAATGACTATGCAATAAGGTGATCCACATATGATTGTTTTGGTATGCTTTGAATGATCAAGATCATTTCACGAAAGTTTGCCTTGGCTTTAATGGTCACAGAAGAAGGTTTAGAAAACGCATTTATGCTTACGATATTTGTACAACACACCGTAGATGTCACCATTCAGGATTATTAGGATTGTGCAGTAATGAATGAGAACATTCTGAACATTTTCGAAATATCGCGAACAAGTTGATAATTTTCAATTGCAATACTTCTATTGGAAACGTCAGATGAAGAATTATGACTACACATATGTCACCGTATAATGCACGAATCATAATCACTGATATTTGGCATTAAGCTGAATACAATATATATCCAGCCATCCTGTCTGTATGCTTCAGTAGTTATTAGCAGTTACTGACAATGTTTGCATACAAGGTTTCATACAATGTTTTATACAATGCAAAACGCAATTATTGACGTCAGTTCAAAAACAAAAGTTTCTAAATTGGTGCTAACAATTAAGCAATGTTGCTTCAGATTATGACGTAGTGCACTCGGCTATTTAGTGTATTTACTCAGGTTCACAAATGAGTACTATTGCATCGCATAATCAAGACTGTTCTGAGGCAAAGTTTAAATGGCAGCTTTACAACCACGACCAATATAAAATATATACTGAACTTTGATGTTAGAAAATATAGTACACGGATGTTTACAGGTTAAACACTTTGTCCTAAATACAAACAAGAATCACATGTGTCTTTATTTGGCCACTCTAATTGGTTCGTTTGTCATTAGTGATACTCTTCAGCCGAAAGATCCAACGATGACGCGTCTGACTGTTTGCAATGATGATCCTTCTGCTATTAACCAATCAGGGGCCACGTTTCCGAAGCTATCGTATACATAACGATATCGTTAAGCGTTCGTTATCCCGTTTGTTATCCCGAAACAGTCAAACGTTCCTCCACGACGGCTTTACGATGTCGTTACATATACGATAGCTTCGGGAACATGTGTTACCTGTAAGATACAGTTGTCAGTGGTACCCGTAGTAGTTACGACATACATAAGATAAGGGTATTTACTGTTGTTTCTTATAGGACTGACTAAAACTTGTGAAAATATGCTACATGCAAAATAATGCCATTTGAAATTCATCTATATGGAGTAGTAGAGACAACTTTGTGTGGGACAATGCAGTTCGAATGACGCCAAAGTGTGACTTCCGTCATCCACGCAACGTCTTGTTGTTGCATGTATCCTTCCGCGGACTGATTGACGTCACGTACTTACCCCTAGCGATTAAGGTCTTTGCTTTCATTCGTTTTTTCGTAAGTTTATTTGCATTCAATGGAGTCTCTTTAAGTCTCTTTAATGAGATAATTCATTTAACAACCTAATTCCATGTATTTTATTAATGCTTACTGTAAATCATGAAATTAATGCGAGCAGAATATTAATGCGAAACATTTGACTGGATTGTGGTCGCATTTAATTCATACGCATTAAAGACCAAATTTACATAAAGGTCGCATTAAATTAGGGACGCATTAATTTCATGAGTTACAGTATTTAACTATGAGAAGCAAGTTTCCCCGCCTTTTATTGTTGTCTTTTAACTTAATTTTAAACTATAACGTATGACGTGTCACGCTAATTTCAACAAATCGTAACCTTTTATTTTCCCTTCCCCATCCTACAGAACGGCATAAAGAGGTCTGCGGGACCTAGCTTATATAAAACAAACAGCAAACATCTGCAGTGCAGTCACGCATTCATGCAGCAGACTGAGAGATAACTGAAGTGGATACATACGCGTATACCAACCGCTAATGTTATCAGTCTTGTGAGAGGGCAGCAGCAGAGTCAATGCCAAACGTTAATACCAGTCTCTACGCCTAAGAGATCAATGCACGCCCGCTAGTTTTCACGGTCGTTCTTCTGGCATTACAAAGCGATAAACCAATTCTGATAGTCCTGCCAAGTTTGAACACATCTCTTAAGATATAGCCAATACTCTTAATATCCTCGGAAACAAATTTAACGAGTGTCGATACAGTAAGTTTACTAGAGAAGTGCATGAACATTAATTTCAACGTTTTTGCCTTGCAGATAAACGGATAGTTCATTCGGATTTACGGAAACGGTATTAGTTAGCTTCGGTGACAGGTTATCGGGCGGAGAATATCAGTCGGCATAGCTAGGCATGATGTGCTATCCCGTCTGGCTTACAGCGTCACTATTCACTGGCAACCATGGAAGAGAGACCACGCTGGTTAAGGGGTAGGAGGAATTTAAACCTAGAAGACTCGGACCATAACGAAGTGATCCAAATGAGGCGATACTACTCGTGTTCCGTATTTATAATGTTGATGACAACGCTCACAGTTATTATACTGTGTGGTAAGTGTATATTTCTTTTATTTCAATTTTTATTGGAAATTGTAACGATTGCCTTAATTACAGATGCATTTCGTTCTTAACGCCACCGTGAGTTTACATGCATACAAAACACACACCTATACACACACGCGCGCGCGCGCACACACGCACAAACACACACACACGCGCGCGCGCACACAAATAAGCATCTTTCCATTACCTTTATAATAATTTATTTCTTTGTTTCTTTGTCTGTATGTCTCTCTCTCTCTCTCTCTCTCTCTCTCTCTCTCACACACTCTCTCTCTCTCACACACACACACTATCTCTCTCACACACACACACACACTCTCTCTCTCTCTCACACACACACACTGTCTCACACATACACACACACACTCTCACACACACAAACACACACACACACACTCACACAAACACACACACACACAAACACACACACTCACACACACACAGACACTCACACACTCACACACACACACACACACACACACACACATACACACACACACACACACACACACACACACATGACTGTTTTGGTTTTTAATGTATGGAGAGTCATTCGCTCCTTCGCATAATCCCACAAACCCCCCTAAGTAGTTTCAAACATTTCACACATTCCAGCCATTGTTTACATATATCGTTAAAAAAAAATCAGTCTAACGTCAATAATGTGTCCATGCATTGATATGATATGATATAAGTAAGACAGGTATCAAGTTAATATCTTGCCAGTACCAATGTGCATATTGTCTGTACTGCCAACACCTGTTGCGTGGAGTATTAAACGGCAGGGGCCACGTCCAGAAGCTGTCGGTAGTTATGCCTAACGGTGTCGCAAAACTACGTTAACGACACCATAACGGTACGCTTACCGACAGTTAGTCGAACGTGCAGTGACAGTATCGTTATGCTATCGTCGGAAGCATGTTGTAACATGGAAAATCCCCGTGTCGTTTGGTATATTTTCAGAAGCTATAATATGTATTATTATTATTATTATTATTATTATTGTATAAGATTATGTAGATCTACCAAAAAATATATACATATTTACAGTACGTTTACTTATAAAATACATATGTATATATATATATAAATCAGAAAATAAATAATGTTGAATTGTTATCTTTATCGCACTTCTGGCGTATTGGGTAATGCATATTTTCAAAATACAAAATAGAAGTGCTTAAGCATTTTAAGCACCGTTGCAAAAAGCAGCAATCAATCATTATTTATATAAAAAATAGTATCCACCGATGGCATGGTTAGTAATATAATAAAACACTTAATGTATTTATGAAAGTGAAATAATCTGAGAAACAGAAACTATTTATTCTTTAGTAACTTAGAAACTTAGTAAATTACCACTTATACCGGTAATCTCGGTGCAATACCTCAGTAACGATACACATTTTACTGTACGACGCTCTAACAACAGGGTAAGAGCTGTTGTTAATTAGACGATATCGTTAGTAACTCATACCTTGAACGACACTTACGGGCACATCAATTTTACTGTACGACAACTTAACGATGTCGTTACGTACAACGATAGCTTCGGGAACATGGTCCCATATACTATAGTACCTTAGTATTATACACACGCAAACCCCCCAAGTTGCGCTTGCGCAATACTGCTGGTCTATCCAAGGTTTCGGTGCAATCAGATCTGAGTGTGACATTTACATGCTCGACACTACATTGTTATCATACTCCCAGCACTAGGAACTCCCTCAGCCTGATATTCCGTTAACATTTGGTCGTTTCCATATAGGACGTTGGAAACCATTCAATAGATCCTGACGAAAACTAGTAAACGTCTCGTGGTGCTATATATATATATATAATGTGTATTCGAGACTAATCTTACTCCCATTGCAATATCATCAAGGAAGAGTTATATGTTTGGAGATAGTATTAATTATATACGCAACAAAATAAACTAAGAGTCGGCAAATATTTCGTGGGATACTTTCTACCATAATATCGGAACTCGGCTTGAGGAATCTGGTGCCATTCTTCCCCAATGTGTCTGCAAGGTCTTGAAGAGTACCTGGAACGCTAAAGCTAAATGTATACATCCAATAATTAATTTGGTTGAGTGTATGCATACATACATGCATACTATGTCAAATGCATGTTAGTAATCTAACTTTAGTTTTAAACAACAAGCTTTTAATCAATCATGTATGTAATTGTTGGCAAATTGATGTAACATATATACTACCCCTGTCAATGGGTCTGTGTACCCTCAATTTCTTCTCGCGTCCCTGGTGAGTATGCAACCCAAGCTGCCATTCAAGGAGTTGTAAGGTTAGTTGTAAGGTTATCATTCACATGTTCACCTCATCCTTCCGTGTACCCATTCTCTGCTGGGTGAACAGAGGCATTTTCGAACTAAGCCACTTGCCTAAGGTGACACCACAAATCTTTCAGCCTGTGATTCAGTGTTGGGCAAGAACGAATCCTAGATACTCTCAGGTTCTCGGCCACCCATCCACGAACCAGCCGAGCTCGAACGTTCTTCATTTTAACGTATGCGGTCTGCTGTGCGCAGACGTATACATGCCCTGTTCACCATGTCTAACCATGTCTAGTTACACGTCTTGCATTAATGACTATATGTGCTAAAAGAAGAAGAAGCGAAAGCTAAGAACCAACAACCTTCATCAGACCTTTGTTCCTTTAGCATTGAAAGATTTATTAGTATCCACAGCTTCCGCTACAACACTACGTCAGTTCTCATCATCACGTTTCTGATACTCATCGCGTGACACATGCGAGAAATATGTATAAAAAGGACGTCTATGTATAATTTACGGAAACTTTGCCGTCTACAATCTACGACTACGTGAATGTATTGCTTTTACATGTCTTTTGAATAATGTATCAGTGAAGATTGCATTCAATCTTTCTTATTTGGAAAATCCCTCTGTGTCTAGCGTCACGATGTGTCGAATGCATGGTTCCTCTAGCTAGGTACGACACAAGGAGGTTCGACTGTGGCACCCCTCGATCATCAACTATTGGGTCGGTCCATTCGATCGGCAGTCATCCGGTGGGTACAATCAGGTAGTAGAACCTGTCCATACACCTTTGGCCGATCTGCTCGCTTGATGTCGCGGGTAATGTCTGACAGCATTGACAGGTCGCGCAATGCATTATAGGAGAATTCATTTACCGTAATATAGTGAGAAAAAAAACATGAAATTATTCTTATTTAATAGAGATAATTAAAAAAAATAGCAGGATGACTCGAGTTCGATAAATCCGCAGACACCGTCGTATTCCGTACACATTGCGGCAAATGAAATATATAGTTCGCCAGAATTCGTTTTGAGAAACCCGATATCGATGACGTTGTGTTAGAAATAGTCACGAATCATCGTGTAACTATTAATATATAATCGTCTTGGGCCAACCTGTATGATTATCATCTGTTTTGTAATTTTTACCAGTGAAAGGGATGTAAATGTCAAGCAAAAACTAATATGGAAAATCAGAATACTCGTTTATCCAGACGTGTACGGAATTAGCAGCTTGTACGGAATAGCAAGGCTCTACTCTATCCGCACTGTAGGAGAGAAGGCAGTAATGTGTAGGATAATGATGACTTTCTGACATACCATCTTAATGAGCAGTTAGAAGTAGTTAATGATGGTCATCCAATATCACAATTTAGACATTTTGTTTATTGGCTAAACATTATCAGATTGAACTACAGATCAGTTCAATGGAGTGAATACTGATGATCTTAAAGACTCCTGTAGATATGTTAGTATTGATAAACTCATTGATAGTCACATGTATTTAGTCTGCTGTTAACGTTAATCTCATCCTTCACGTGTTTTACTCGTAATATGATCACTGATACACATGAGTGTACCTTGACAATTCTCGTGATCTATAATGTACTTCTGATGGAGAGTATTGATGGTGCCGAGTAGAGGTAAATCGAATAGTAGTATGCTATAAATTAAACCGAATGACATGACATTCATATATTGATGTGCATCCAGTTCTTGGCATTTCGAAGCTCTAGTGGAAATCTATATCTCTGTCTCCCCTCTCTCCCCCTCTCCGTTTGGTGTATTTTTGTACCGTGACTGTATCAAATGTACGAACATAGACGCTATATTATCTCAACGCTATCGTCAGCGATATAACCGTTTCAGCAGCAGTTTGAAAAACACTCCGAGTCATTGATTGACAGAGCATTGTTCTTAAATGAGCAATCGACTACACAGACTAGTCGTTGGAATTAACAGGAATACATTACTAGTAACGTTAGTAGCAACCAAGAGGATCCCGAGTATAGATAGTTCAATTTCACGCTTTCAATTAACTTAAGCCACAAATACATTCAAATGAACGCGAACTATTATCGGGGCCCTGGCCATGCATATTTAATAAACCTGGAACATTGCAATGTTTGTTCTCGCGATTCTAATGTGTGTACAGACTAATGTTGGGAAAATAAACATATATTGGCGAAACAATTTAGTGGAATGGAACTTGAACCAATAATATGGTTTATTCGCGTATATTAGTATTTTAATCTCCGATTTTGATAGCAGCACCATATGGCAGGCAAAGGTGGGCACTCCATAGTTACTAATGTAGTGTTCCACGTCAAGTTAAACCAATACTCCTGTGATTTGAAACTGTCATATGTCTACTCTGTGTCATAAAAATGTCGAAGAAAAATCAGTTAACTACTTGCATGTTTTGAGAACCCGGAAGTGAAAAGATTGTCGGTGCCTACTGCATCTCCCATAGAGTATAGTGATAACGTTTCTAATGCAATGATTAAGCGAAACACACTGATAGGAGGAACTGCTTTGCAAATAGCTACTCGATGGGAGCGACGACCACGGATCCTTACACTCTTTAGATTTAGTACGTATACTTTCACCAAGCCGCTCCACTAGTAGTAGCGTTGAAGGCAACACTAACGACTACAGAATCGTGCTTGACGGCGCTATAAACCAAGATACAGACATAGGTTCTTCCTGGCATGAGACGTTCGCCTTTGTTGAAGCTCACGTGATGCTCTCATCACAGTAAACAGAATGTTATTAAGTATAGGATACGACCCCTGTGTGAAGTTTATTATTTGTCCTATAGGGTATTACCCCGGGCCGTGTCCTATATACAGTTGACCCCCAATAATCCGCACGGTCCCGTTTCAGGCTCAAAACGGTCGGAAAGAGATAAATATGCGTGTGTTGTGATACGCGACCGAAAAAACAGTTTGCACGTGATGGTGCAGATTGATAGAGCGGTCAAATGTACGGAGAGGTCAGCTCGCGTTTATCCCCTGGTCAAGTCAATGGATACGACCTGTAAAAGTATCGCATTAATATGCCATACATAGTTCAAACTGCCAATAAAAAATAGTGGCTTTATGCACACTGTGTACAAAATTTAATGGGTTTCAACTAAGTACGTGGCCTACAACTTCGGACCTTGTCTACAACTTCGGACCTGGAAATACTATTGTTGATTACTTTTAGAAATCGTTTTCGAATAATTCCTGATTAGGTTAATTGAATTACAATTGCATGGAGGATAATCGTGGCAACGTGAAGCTGGTTACGTATTCCCGGTTCCCAACTTCACAGTTCATTTATAATCGTGTATTGGTCCACATTTTAGGCAGATGGTTCCCCGTGCACAATTAGCGTAACTCTAAGGTAACTCCAACCTTCGCAATGGTGTAGTCTATGGTTAAGGCTGGGAATAATAACCTATAGTTGTGTACACCAATTGTACAGGAGAATCCAGTTACATTAATAGATTGAATCATTACTATAAACATAATCCTTATTATTTTACATTGGCTTGTGCGATAATTTGTAGGTTGGTTCCATTTTCTTTTTGAAACGGCACCCCCCCACCCGACCTACCCCATGACTGGCAGCTAGACTATCACCCGTGTTCCAGATTATGTACATTGAAGTGAACCATGAGAACCTCAGCGCCAAATCATCACAGTAAAATAGTACACCTCCGACAACCTATTCGCTATGCTGGACACTACAATGGTGAATGTACGTGAATTGAGAAACACCTTTTAGAGATGAAATATAATTAGAATGCGTAATAACCGAGACAGTAACACTCTTCATGTCGGCCTCGAAGAAATAACACTCTATATAACGTGCTTCATCAAAAGGCTAAATCGCAGTTCGGTTACACTGATGTAGTTTTTAAAAAAAAGGTTTTCTTTATGACAATTTCAAATCATCTTTGTCTAAATGTCTTGTTATGCGGATGTCAGTATAAATTCATGTTTATTTAATGGCATGGTATTGTAATAAAGTAGTACAAGCGTTTCATCTTTGCCTAGTCAGCTAGGATATACATAGATCTTAAGCACCTAATGTAAGTAGAGGACAAGTACCAACCTCGTTCCCAGGTCCCCGCTTCACAACATCCTTAACCTATCACCTCGTAAGCTACATGTCGATTTAGGAAGGAGGTAAATAGTTAGGAGGCCGTTGTGAAACCGGAGCCAGGTCGGCTAAATAACTCATGCCGCTGTGAGGAGTTTGGAAAAGAACATGTTGCAAAGTTAGTGGAAATGAGCATGTCTATGCGTGAAGAGATAATGGAAATGGACATCAAACGCACAACTTCGTAAAATCCTTAAATTACCATGTCTAATGGCACAAGTCTCTATTCAGTAATACCGAGCAATCGCACCATTCATTATTTATAATTATATATGTATTTAATTATGTAGGCCAATCCATTAAAATCGAAATAAATTAGTGTTTTGCGTCAAGTTGAGCATATACAAAGTATGTTTAGTGGGAAATTGAATTGTTTTTTTTTAGAAAAACGGCAAATTAGCAAGGGGAGTGGATACGCGCCAAATAGAGACATAAACAGCCTTGAGTTATCTTTCTTGTAGATTGGGTACCGCGAACATTTGTTCGATAAATCTACCTAATAACGGCAAGGATTCAGACTTGCACAGGATTTCCTTTGCACGATTGCGCAAGATATATATAGACATGTGCGTTAAAACCAACATTTCCTACCATCAATTTGATGATGCGACTGAGTGCGAGTTTATAATTAGGATTTGGAGGCCGTTGTCTTACCTGAATCGGCCGATCTAACGGAATGCAGTGTTAGTCCAATGTCTGTTGAGGCTGTTAGTGATGCAGGTGAAGATATCGTCTGGATACATACTAGATGTAACTTAATCTACTCGAGACTCTCATCTCCGATTAATTTTTTAACCGACAGACTACACATTCTGAGAGAGTGACTTCCTTTAATACGCACGGTGCACCGTCAGTACCATGCTTCGTTGACTATTCATTCGGAACATTCTTGACGTATTAAGTTCCGATTGTGTGCTGTAGACTGTTTTGGAGAGAATGCAAGTGTAGCTTTTCACTGGTCACGTTAGAGAGCCACAGTCGCTCGGTACCCAGTGTAAAGGAAGTTAAACAATGCACGTTTTCGTTTCCCGGTTCGAACGGTTCTTATTTGTGAACTTAAATAATAAAAATAATAAAATAAAACTGAGCAATTATGTAAAATTGTATATTTTTGAGAAGATAATAATAAAATCTATTTTTAGAAAGCAAAATATGTTGAAAAAAAGATAAATTTCATATTTTCCTTGGCCTTTAATGACATTACTGCATATGTCAAACTAACAGCTATTGATTAGACCATAGTGGCCGAAGTATCGGATGTTGAAAGCTCTTATCTTTCCACCTTGGTAGCGACGTAGGATAGCAATTGCGAACTACATCACGACGACTGACAGCTCTTCAATGTTGGAGGTAAATTCTCCAGAGGAAGAGATATCGCTCAAGTTTGATACAAGTGAACGCTCACCTTTGGCCGCGAACTAGCTACGGTTGTACTTGCGAGTTTCCTCTTGCCCTAAACTGACAAGTGATGGCTGATTCCGGTCATGTCGGGTTAATTTGGACAGGTCGCTGGCACGACAGCACGATGCGACAGTACGACAGCACGATGCGCCAATACGACAGCACGATGCGACAGTACGACAGCACGATGCGCCAATACGACAGTACGATGCGCCAATACGACAGCACGATGCAACTGTACGACAGCACGATGCGACAGTACGACAGCACGATGCGACAGTACAACAGCACGATGCGCCAGTACGACAGCACTATGCGACAGTACGACAGCACGATGCGACAGTACGACAGCACGACATGACCGGAATCAGCCACCACATCAGTGGTCTGTCTTCTATAGTCAGCGGCTACAGCACCAATAACAGCACCAAAAGCTCTTCCTATACTTTGCAGGTTCCTTTAACATGACTAATTACGCAGGTGTTGCAGAAAGCAGTACCGAGCATGACAGCGCGCTCAGTATATCACTATTACACCGTTACAGACGAGGTATTTTCAACTAATGACATATTTATTTAAAACTATGTCTTGGCTTAATTATGCTGTCTGTTTTTTAAGCCTATGACAAAATTAACTTTGTTGACGCCAAGGCATGTACTCAATGAGTAAGTACACAAATTCCGCGTGTTAAAAGTGGAACATTCCACATTTCGTACAGCGATGATGCAAGCTCCCGGAAGTAACATGAGGCAAACATTGCTGAAAGTGATGCATGCAGGATATGTCCACCGTATTACCTGTACATTAATATATTACTAGAACTAGAGATGGTAGGCAAATAACCACACTGTATTAGGTATTGCATCGACAATCTGTTATTCATGAAGGTACAAATGCTTCTGAGAGATACTGAGATACAGTCATATGCAGCCAGTACTTTAACGGACAACCAGATGAACACTAGCCTTGTACGTGGGAAAGGAAACGCACAGTGATGCTTGAGAATCATGGAGATTAATTTCCAAAGATTCGGGAGAGTTAGCGATGTTCTGCAATTAATTACATTTTTCGAAAGTTCACTCTGTGTTAAACATCTATGTCTGGTAACATGTTTGTTATGTACAGTGTAGGTATAATCTACGCGTCCATTTCCCCAGTTCCATAGAACGACCCTACAGGTACGAGAGTCGTAACCCAATGTTAACGTACAGGAGTGACGACTCTCGTAGTGCTACGGTTGTTCTGTGCAACAGGACCCTGGTTTAGAAACAGGTACGGTAAATGCAAAATCTTGGCATTTGAAAAAAACGAATTGCGACTGAGGGGGGGGTAGTAGACCAAAAATACAACACGTATTAAGAAAAAATATTAAATATAACTTTATTCCACAATTATGTTATCTACGAGTAGGCGGTGGAGCTACTTATAAACATCCTATGTATGACGTCGGCACTACTATGTTACTAAATCTGTCAGTCTATATCATATAGCATTGCCTGGCTCCATTTATTGTCGCCCACCTAACCTAGCTTGTCCAGGATCATTTCGATAGTTCAGTTAGATACACGTAGCTTTAGTGTAATGTTCAACTATAATTACAAAGCACTTCAATAGCAGAAAATTTGACGTCGTTTTCCCATCAACGTTGACCGCGCCCATGCTATTTTTAAAATATACCAATTATGAACACGCAAGAATTTGTTTATTTGTCAGTCATATATGATTTGTCCCCTTCACGTTGAATAGAGCTATTGTTATTGACTGGGTAATTAGCAGTTTCCTCCACATCAGCGAGAACTGTATAGACATCATCATTAAACACGACATCGTACGGCCCATGATGTTGACACCTAGTAACTACAGGGCTAACAAGCTAATCGAAGTGTTTTTTGGAATGCATAATTATCGCATTATAGAGTTATAGACAGCACAATAGACTTTACCTTTTGGACTAAGAATGCTTCCTTTGAAAATAGTAAATAGTATAAGTGTTGTTTGCTTCGGTCCTAATTGTTAATGTACGTCCCAGTTAGAGAATTATTATTGTACAATAACTACATCACATAACAACACTGCAACGGTTTGTGAAGACTCAACAACACAACAACAACAACAACAACAACACACACACACACATATATTTAGATTTTGTCATTACCAATAACGAGTACGTACTGTGAACGTTTGTCGACTTTAACGAAGTCAACAATAGGAATTCATTGTAATTTATCATTCCCCTATACGGCTACAGTTCCTGACAATCCATATATTATCATCGACCTTTGGTTGGCGATTTCCTTTTTCCCCAAGCTAAGTTGTTAATTTTATTGAGGATAAAAGTAATACAATATGCCACGAGTGAATATGTATGGTATTATCTGAGAGAGATATATTGGTATGGCACCTTGACGTGATGGTAACTTCTAGTGAACTGTCGTACTTTTAGACAATCTCAATATATACATGTACTAGTATCTCCATGGAGATGTCCGAGTGGCGTGACGTGTAAGGCCCACGTAATTTACACAGATATATACATAATTATACAATTTAAAGTAGACCATGAATCATTTTTACTAATATAGAGAACGTGCCTTCCCTTCAGTTTGCGATAAACGTTTTCATGCGGAAGACACATGGTACCATGCATGTTTCTGGAAATATTCAATGGCGGCTGTCAATGCATACTGAATTATTATCAATAAGCTTACAATTCCATTGACTTCATATGATAATTGTTTCAAGTATTTATATTGAAGCACACAGTCTCATTATGTTACGATGAACATATAACGTAGAAACACAGATATTTCGTTTCTTGAACAAATGCCACGGACGTGTCGTGTGCCAACTGCATCACACTGCATAATTACAGCTACCTCGGACTACCGCAGAGAACACGTACTTATGTTGTACAAGGCACCTGTTATATAGGCGCTAATAACAAATGGTACAGGTAATTGACATTGGTTGTTTTTATCCACATTGGATGCACAGTGTATATTACATGCCAGCATATCAATAATGGGTTCCACTTCCGGGAAATTATGGTTAATCCATGTTGTTTAATGGCTATTGACAACCCTGACCTATTTAGTTAGATACCAGTGCTGTCTAATGGAACCCTCTACTTTTCATTGCCCATGCATCGCCTTCATTTGTTATGAAACATGGTCACGTTTACTTATGCTAATGGCGGGTGGTAGCGCAGTGGTAGAGCAGTTGGACTTCGGAGCCAAAGGTTCCAAGTTCAAATCCCGCCCCGGGGGCCCGGCATCAATGTTCGCGAAAGTTACCTTTCTGACGCGATATTGA
>JAUTBT010007641.1:0-25597 GCA_032361225.1 Lepetodrilus schrolli
CTGCATTGCCACTCTACAGACATCGCATCCTATCAATATCGCATCAGAAAGGTAACTTTCGCGAACATTGATGCCAGACCCCCGGGGCTGGATTTGAACCTGTAACCTTTGACTCCGAAGTCCAATACTCTACCACTGCGCTACCACCCGCCCCATCCATTCTTAAACTCTTCCTAATATCGTCACATATGGGTGAAAAATTCATGCTGTAAAAGTTTAACTCAGTCATTCACTCTTCCGAATTATAACTGTTCAATAATACATTCTTTTTAAAAAAAAAAAAATGTTCTGTAATTTATTCAAATGTGATCAAATGTCTATGGGAAATTCTGACATTAGAATTTTCGTAGACTTGATAAAGAATAGAGAGCTAACATTGCCTGGTACTGACAGACCAAGGGCCATTCCTCTAGTGCATGTCCAGTTGTCTACAGCAGGGAGGAGGTTAAATATACAAATGACCAATACATATTGACAGTATACCTTCCCTTTCAGACAATTGAAAGCATCATAGCGATGGCAACAGTATTGCACACCAACACCACACTCAAAGCTCTGAATGTTAATCGGCCAATCCTGTTTACTCATCAAGAGGAAATGACTGTGCATTTTTCAAAAATGCTCAAGGTATGAAAAACCCTAAAGGTTCGACCTTTGAGGCTCTACTGTATATAGTTATATGTCTTGGGTCTTGCACATGTAAATGAAAACCGTGCCGATCCTGGATTTGAACCAGAGTTTGCAAATTGCAAATCTACCGTAATGCTCTACCGACTGGAAGCCCCGCTGGCCATTTTTGAGAGGTCTATGGGCCAAATATACGATGGGCTTATATTCAAGTAGCTCGAGATTCCTCTAGTCTTTTCTGCTCACCATAAAAGACTTTTTTTTTTATATGGGTATTGTCAGAGGGGAAGGCTAGAGAGCAACCAATATCTGCTGGGTGCGGACAAAATAAACCACCCATAACATTAAAACACACTCGTAATCGCCTCACTTTACGTACCATATAGTAATGTGTTCTTGGATGATTTCTTAGTTCAAAATCATGCATCATGCCAATAGATCAACGTATCCATCCATATTTTCGGTTCAAGAATTTCTTAATGCTATGGGTCTTTCTTCATTGCACCCAGCAGAGTACGGAGTAGTTAAGTGTCTTGTTGGTCCCTTTTACTATCGGACATTCGATTCTGGCGATACTCGATACCCGACGGGTATGGCCAGAATCTAATGTCCAATAGTAGAAGGGTCCAACACGATGTTTAACTAGCTGTATTAGGTACGGAGAAAATACCATTTTATGATATTAATTCATCTCTAGCCATCCCCTCTGACCTTACCCATATAAAAAAGAAATTGGAGGAATCTCGAGCTATTATTTGAGAAGTTCTGATACATTACAGTACAGAGAAAACCTTTTTTTTCCAGGTCAACAAAACCCTTCTAGAATTGCATCTTCAAAAGTACGATATGCGAGACTTTGGCGCAACACGGTTGGCAGAATGTCTCATGGAAAACTTTACTCTTACCTACCTGGATCTCAGCTGGTAAGTTTGAAAAATTCAAGTGGTATTATGAATATTTTCATTAAGAGAAACGGTTTTTTAAATTGCGACGCAACAATATTCATATTTTGGCCCCACTTGTACAAAACTGCGTAACTGCCATTATATACTAGTGGTTACAATCGCAAATGGGTGAAATATTCCCGCAGCGACGTTAAACTCCATAATCACTCACTCATTACAATGGTATACAGGCCCCGAGCATTAATCTAAGTGTATAATTGTTTTTGAAAGCACCTTTGACCAGGCTACTAGCATGAAAAGGGCAATATATTAATTTGGTATTTATTATTATTAGAAAGTATTCTCTATTAATATTAAAAGAATTACTTTCATTTATGCAATTACAAAAGCAAGTGTATAATTTTCATCAGACTTCATAACAGACGTTATTTTTTTCATTTGAATCAAGAGTGTCCAGAATGAATCAAATATTTCAACTATAACACGACTAGTGAGTGAGAATCTTTCACCAATATGCGATGATGTACCATGACTAAAATGAAATAATTTTTGAATCAGTTATTTTCTGCGCAATAAAGTGGGCGATGCAATAGTAAGTGAATTATTGTTTTACATCGCAGTGAGAATCGTTCACCCATACGCGATGAGCTATGCAATCTATTGATAATCAGGTAAAAGGATCTGCAACCTATAGTAATTCAAAAGTCTCATTTATCCCACTTCCTGTCCTGTGTTTTCAGCAATAGGATAACACGTGATGGCATGAAAGAGCTGGCCAAAGTCTTAAAGGCCGACACCCAGTTGAAGACTCTTGACCTCGGTTTCAACCGCCTTGAGGATGATGGAGCGATACACCTTGCAGACGCCCTCACAACGTGCAACACTAACCTGCAGACGTACGTCCCAAAGACAGATGTAGAAATTTCAAAATGGAAGGATGTGAAATATAATTCTGGGCCATCCTGTACTAGGCTGCATAAGTCAAAAGAGACCGAGCGTATCTACCATAGTAACCATTGTTATGTCGTTTTGTACAGGGGTGCTATGTTAGACACATGAAAAAATGACATATACCTCGATTTAAGCCTCAACTATTGGGCTGTGTTCTGGCTGCAATACATTTCTATACATTACACATTAAAGTAGTGGCTGGCTGAATGATTTCATAGGAAAATAGCAGGAAATCGGTTTGCGCATGATTGGAATTGGGTTTTACTACAATTTCCTACGAAACACTACAGGTTCAAAAGCTGAAGTAAAAAGTAGTATTATGTAGTACTACCATGTGTTGGCTAATGGCTACTTTGGCGCTATGTGGCACTTCGTAGAGAAATGTATTGCAGCCTGAATACAGCTCTGGGGTGATCTTTTGTAAGACATAGTCCAGGCCTGCATTTTCCATAAGGGTCAAACTGTAGTGTGGGCGTAAATCAATGCGTCTGCCATACTTTTACTATAGCAGGAAAATTGTTATATGTCCTTACTATCGGTACAACCCTTTCGTGAAGCATGGCCCAGGTCTGTTTCAAAGATCATTTAATGTACAAATGGTTTTATGTTGTAGGTTGGTGATTGTGAGCAACAATATCCATGGTAAGGGCCTGTGTGCTTTAGCAGACTGCATGAAGATGAATACGACACTGACCAATGTCTACATCTGGGGCAATAAGCTGGAAGAATCTGCTTGTATTGTGAGTATCAGTATTATTAACTCTCGATACCGCATGTTTTTGCCACTGACGTTGGCTGTGTATCAACCATTTTGTCTTTTTTCATCGTCGTACTGTCGTTATTGCTTTCAATAGTACATATACATTTTTGTATCAAATTAAAGATTAGCATTTGGACTACAAGCTAGGTATATAAATGAACCGATATGTTTAGTGCTTACCATGGAAACAAGTAGAGAACACAGGACCTGTCTGTGTTTTGAAAAACATCCATGCACATTTGCCATATTGGAGAACCTTTTTATCCAAGGCTGGTTACTCTGTGAACATTATTTATTGAAAAATATTGCAGTCAGCGGTGAAAGGGAGGCAACTATTGTTAGATAAATTATGTAATGTTTGTCCGTGCTGGGTAATGGAGAGGGTTGTTGGCACAACAACGACATATTCCAGGATTTGTCGCGAAAGAGTTAATCATGTCTTGCAAAGTTGCATTGAGATCAGGCAGATAAAATGCATAGATGTCACACTATAAAAGACGTAAAATTGTAGTATGATGTAATTAACAGAAAAATTACACTAGTTTGTGTTATGTAATCATCTAATGGTCTAATCCATGGCACAGAAACTGCTACGGTTGGAAGTTGATGGGCCTGGCTAGTGCCTGGATGGGGCCCCGGGTTTCAACCTAAGAGTATTTAGGATTCATTCCTGCCTCACACCGAGACATGGGCTGAAAAATCTAGACTTGCTTATCTGCTCTAGGGTGATATTTTGAATAGGAGTATTTGGGCGAGAACAAAGTGTGACACAGACGACATGCAAGCGACTTGGTTCAAAAATGCCCCTCTTCACCCAGTAGGAAATGGGTACCTGTTAGAATGAAATATTGGTGCGAGTTGTAACCTTCTAGTCCTGGAAAATGGCATCTTGGGTTGTATACTCCCCAGGGAGTTGACAGAAAATTGAGCATACACAGATCCATTCACCATAGTAAAATGAGCATACTTTTCGACCATGGATTTGCCGCATTACACATACATGTATTTGTCTATGGAAGTATTAGCATGCTATTCCATGTCTTTTCTCATACTTTAACTCACAAATCATTTATTTTCAGGCCTTTGCTAGTCTGGTGGACTCGGGTCGTTTGAGATTGGAAGACATTGACGTGAAACCGTACATCGTCGATGGTGTCACAAGCTTGTGTGAACTGTCGCATCACATCCGCAGACACTACTACTGGGCACCAAGCTACGGCGATGACGTGCCGTCATGGCAACCGAAAGGAGAACATGTTCATCGTGCCAGAGAAAGGGTATTGATAGTGACATGAAACTGATCAAATTGTCATGAAATGGATCAAATTGTCATGGATAAAATTGTCATGAACAGATCAAATTGTCATGTATAAAATTGTCATGAAACGGATCAAATTGTCATGTATAAAATTGTCATGAAACAGATCAAATTTTCATGAAACAGACAAAAATTGTCATGAAACAGATCAAATTGTTATGTATCAAATTATCATGAAACTGATTAATTTGTAAATAAAAACAATTAAATTATGAAAGAATTTCTTAAGTGAGTTTAAACCTCAAGTTTGAATTGCAAAACCAAACTTTTACTAGCTGGCAATTTGGTTCGGATGACATTAAATTACACATGTTCAGGTATACTGTTGTAATTTGCATATTGAAATGAGAACAGTGAATTTGTAAATATGTACATATTGTTATATATATATATCTTTGTCAATACTGTGGCTATATGTACAGTATTTGTATTACCTACGATACATTACTGATGTCTAGCAAGACTGTTGTCAATGACTTTGTATAAAATAAATTGTTTGTTCCATGGTGATCAACTGTTTGTCTTTTTTCCCACATAAATAAATTAGTATTTGCTGAAAATATGATGATATTGTTTTGAAAAGCATAAATCAGTGAATAGTTCATATATATATATTTATAAAAGTAGTTCATGAACATATGAAGACTTAATATAAATTTCATGAAATTGTAGTTTTTTTTTATTGGAATAATTTTATGAAATATGCACCATTTACATTTGTTACTTTAATAAATGAGGAAATGAGATGTAGTTTAATTCTGTTCCCCACTTTGATATTCTTAAAGCTTGGGCACATACCAGCAATATGTTCATTTACATCATTAACCAGTTTATATGTCCTCTCCTATAGACATGATACAGTATTCACAAAACTTATACATGCTGTTTAGGTTTCATATCACCACTTGCGGAATCGCCTGTTTTCGTTTCCGATGCATTGAAATTAAATCGGAACTCATTTTGTGACTTTTTGAACTTGAAGTCCTTCTGATTATCAATATTGTCTGCATCCAGTGCACTAGCATCACCTTGACAACCGTCGTCAGCCAATGACAGTTCAGAGACCCGCTCCTCAACAGAGTTATCTTCTCCTGCTTTTTGCTTCTTTGCAGCAGTCGACTGCTTGAAACATTTGGACAGTTTTGCCTTGTCCTCTTCAGCAGGTTTCAGTGTGATCTTTGCAGCTGCAAACAGACAGGACATTGCATGGCCAACATTAGTACCGTCAGCATAACTATCAGGCACCTCCTGTACTAAAGCCCAATCTATTACAGGAACCATTGTGACTGGTCTCTACATTAACGTTTTTAGGCACCCGTCCATGCGTGCTGTTGGACATGAAACTACTTGCCTGTAAACAGCTGGTTAACCTGAGCTATTTCTTATTTATTTTTAAATTGGGGTTTAGAGCTGCTTTCAAGATTCTTTCACTAATATCACTGCTAGTCACATTATGGCAGGAGGAAACCCACAACATCTGTAGTGCTGAATGTTGCAGTAAACCAGGGGAATAACGAGTACCTTCTTTTAACATCTATTGACATGACAAAGCCAGGGCTCTACTACCACTACCACTACCACTACCACTACCACTCTCCATGTCAATACTCTTAACCATTATGCCATGGAGGCTGTCGGCCTAAATTACTATTTGAAGAAAAACTATTGGTCCAAACTTAGTTGGATACATTTGTTTCAGCACTATACTAGTATCAGACATGAGAAAATGGAGGAAAATAATTGGTATTTGCAGATACTGTTCAAAGGTACTAGGGAGGGGGGTCTAAGAACATACCTGATAATTAGAGCCATTTTTCAGGGCCAAAGGTTTACCATAATTGTACACCAGACACTGTGCCAGCTCATATTTTACGAAGTAAACAGTACAGTTTGATTATCGACTTATAAAGTACACCTCTAACACCCCACCCTACCCTTCAACGATTTTTATTGCAAATTTCTATCGTTCACAGAAATCATCCAAATTAAAATAAATTTTCTGGAAATCCACAGAAATCCTCATGTCTGTAGCATGCACCATACTTACAGTTGTAAATACTGAAGACAAAATACCTGCTGCCTTCTTCTTCTCGTCCGCTTTCATTTTCTTCCTGTAGTCTCCCAGGGTAGTTCGCATGGCCTGTCGCTTCTTGATCATCACTGCCTTGTCACTGTCTAGAATCTTCAGACATCTGGCTAACTCAAAACCTGTCCCATCAAAATTGGAAAATATTTGAGTTTACTAAAAATGTGTGATACATTAATAATAAATAGACTGCTCATAATGCATACCAAGAGCAAGTACCTCACCTTGTTTGGAATCTAGCTTCACATGGTGCAACTTATGGAAAATATGATCTTTGCACCAAGCCACTTCACGTTCAAACTTCACTTCCAATGGCTGAAAAAACAAACATGTTTTACTCATTAAACCGTGTACAATGGAGCTCGAGACTTTACACAGTCGGTAGTGGGGTCCTCACAGACCCCAACTTTTATAAGTGGCATAAAAGTAATACTAAATGACGAAAATTAACAAAACAAAAAGTCTATAAATTGTTTGGATATAAATTGATGTAAATTGATTTAACAGTATTCATGATTAATTATGTAAATGCCAGAAAGATAGTTCACTGACGGAGTGAAGACTTTACTCAAAATATTTACTAAATAGCTACATATAAACTTCTTTTTTAAAAATATTATTGATGAACAAAATCTGAATTAAAAAATTGAATTCAGTAATAATCGCACTAAATTGCTCTTGTGTAATCCTCAGTTATAAAAATGGTATTTGTAAACACACATAAACTACCGGCAAACTCGGGCCTAATAGGCCTGTCTGTGTTAGTTAACTCATTTCAGAAGCATGCTCAATGGAATAAATAATTATACTCGTGTTTATGAGTATGCTTGACATAATATCAGCAGAATTGCCTCGTATGTATTATGCAGAACAAAATTAGACAAATATCATCGGTGAAATAGTACTTCAGGTCAATTAAGAAGGCTAATTCTTCAGAACATGGTAGAGTTCACAGCTGGAAAACTATACCTTGCAGATCCTTATGTCAGTAATAACACCTCGTGCAGGTTACTGGTACTATAGCCAGTACGCTAGGAGTATATTATGTACCAAGGAAATGTCATCAAATGAAACGGAAGTGACTGCGAGATTGCAGCGAGTGCTGGCGTAATGAGTCTAATGAGCATTGTTCCTTGAAGCTGAACGTAACGAGTGAAAACATCCGTTTTACTAAGAATGTAGGCTAATACCAGAAACAAAGAGGAAAGAACTATTTATCACATAACATAGGAATATTGGAGTGCAATAAACCCATGCTATGAATATACATATTTTCACTAGTGCAATAGCACAATAGATTTAGATAATTGTATACATATGCGATATCAGTCTTTCTGGACCTCTTTTAGAGCTTCTTGGGACGTAATTTGTCAAATATAAAGTTAAAAGATTTCTTCACTTAAATGTGCAAACACATTTATTAATATGTACACATTTACTTGGAACTATATTTTGTCTGCGTGCTTTAACCCAGTTCCAAAGATATTTGCCTATATTTAGTGTTTGTGACTGAAAATCGATATTACAATAGTTTCTACAGTTATGTGATAAACTGAATCTCACAATCGTGTTCATATATTACTGAATTTATTAAATTTGTTTGCAAAATAATATAATGCTCAGCAGAGAACTCGCATAATATCAGTTTTGCCAACATGTTTAATAATTTAAGTATTATATGATCACTCATGTTAGATCCTTTATTTATTGAATTGTTCATTACATTTTATTCACTAGGACTTGAAACACATTGTATTCAATTAGCACATTCTATGGTTGTGTATTCTAAGTTTGTGACATACTTTTACACATCATATTTCCATGCATTTACCGTACCTGCAGTACTTGTGATGATTTTAGGTATATATATCACTTAGAAAGACATCTGCTACCAGTTTTCTTTGGACCATACAACTCAGTGGCATTATCATTGATAATACTATGGTTACACAGTGTAACAAAAAATGTAAATAAAATAATAAAATTTGGAAAAAAACTAAATGTAATAAAAATTAAAAAATTTGATAAAACTATGTTGAGATTTTGTAAGAACAGTAAAGTGTTTTTTTCCCCCTGACCATACAGAGACATTATCATTTGCTTTAACTCTCTCCATGCTGGAAGCAACTGCAGATGACTCAAATAACAGAGCTTGTGCTTAATCCAGCAGGGAGATGGTTAATCATGTTAATCCTGCTTACCTCATCATCTTCATCTTCATCTGGTTTAGGTACCTGAATATGAAAACATGCATTATTTGCATACATTTCTAAAATATAATACTTATTTGCCTAAATTTCTAAAATATAATACTTATTTGCCTAAATTTCTAAAATATGATACGGTCAGAATCAAATAATATAATATTGTACTGACAAAAAGGACTAGCAAATTTAAATATACTTCCCTCTCGATGATATAGTTCAAATACTTCCCAGGGAGTTGAGAAGTAAAATGAGACCACCGATCCACTGACTGGGATAATAATGTAATGCTATGAGCATGCCTTTGAGTGTGAATTCAGCGCAATGTAAATACGCACATTATTATTATAATTAATCATAATCGATTAAAATTTCCTAACAAATCTAGGTAAAGCAGTATAAGTTTATTTACGGCAGCAAGTGCCCAGGAAAAGATTACTGTCGACAAGTTTCCCAGGCTGTGATGTGCGGTAACATGCCCAGTACCATGAATTTAAGAAACTCCCCAATTTGTAACAGGAATGGCAAAGATGCTGTTCATGGATTTGTAAGTAGTACTTGCTTTAAAGTCTATACATTACCTAACTCCAAATATAATATACATTAGGATTAATGACAGAATTCCCAGTTGACTTATATACAGCTGGCTAATATGCTTATGAGTGGCCTGATACTGTTAATATTCATGAGCAATAATAATACTGTGCTTTCGTACCCAGCTTTCGTACTACTTACTAAAACGCTTCCAAAACTCCAAGAATCGCCCCACCTGACGTATATATTTGACATCCGAGACTTTCCCCGTTATATTACGGTGAACTGGTATAAATGGCATCAGC
The DNA here is from genome assembly GCA_032361225.1 of Lepetodrilus schrolli. Taxonomy (NCBI): domain Eukaryota; kingdom Metazoa; phylum Mollusca; class Gastropoda; order Lepetellida; family Lepetodrilidae; genus Lepetodrilus; species Lepetodrilus schrolli. The sequence goes on from JAUTBT010007641.1 coordinate 9,691, forward strand.
AAACATAAGTATGCAATTGAACAAAGTGAAACATTAGAAAATGTAACTCTTAGCTTAATGCACTTTTTATCGTGATGTAAAAAAATGTGCAAATAAATAACCTCTAAAAAATATGACAGTCACATCGTCTGTTCGCAGGTATGTTTACCATCACAAATCATGTGTCTTCAATGGAATGTCCCTTGTTGATTTCAAAATATATCCCATTTGGGCCATTTCTTATATTGATTTTATCAATTTTACGACCGAAATTTTATATTCATTCATCATAAAATGTCTGATTAAAATGATACATTGTAATATTTTTAATAGACAAAATTTCATTTTCAAGATATTTTAGTATTAATTGTGCCATATTCGTCATTTTACAAATTGTATCTAGTATTTATGTTAATATTTCTATTTAAGGGAAATTAACATTATTTGAACTATTTTGTGGTTTGTTTGTGCTTCGGTATATTGCCAAACAGTTTCTAAAAATCTTCGAATTTTGTTCCAGCTTGATCTCCATAAATAGACATGTTTCTCTTTACCACGGAAAGGAGAATACATCAGTGTCATGGATGCCGAAGTGATGTCTTCACTTGGGGCGGTGTATCGTTAAATCTAAGCATGGCAATAGCAGTGTTTTGTGATAAAAGAACGAGGAAGTAGTGTTCTTTATGTTTAACATTAGAATTTTAATACAATTGTCAACAGATCACGCACAGATCCTCTTTAAACCTTAATACCATGAATACTGGTCACTTATGCTGCTATAAAGTAATACACAACAGGAACTTATTAAACAGAAATCCTAAAAATTAAATATGGTCATAAAATGTAGATACCATATCACGACAGTAATATAATTCTATTTTATTTTGTTTTGAGTGTTAAAACATTTTTGTATTGCCAATTGCAGATTCCAGATGGAAAACAATACCCAGATAATAGATATCCAACTATATTTCTCCATATAAGCACTGACATTATGGCTCGACCGTAAGGATTGTCCGCCTGCCCGGGACAGGTATTTTCCACAGATAACCTGTTAACCTATAGGGCAAGTAGTTTCATGTCATACAGGACACAGGGACAGGTGCCTCCAAAAAATAATGTAGATCCCTGGACATCGAACATTTAAAACAAATTGATTTAATCTACGGCAAGCAGTTCCCATTTCAAGCAGATATAATCTGAAATCGATTGAGCAGCTGTGTCATTTACAGTGGACCGTGGTCAGTGGGGCATGTGTGCGCGAATTATGAGGTCCTGATTGTTTTCTCTATTTGAGGGAAGGATATAGTAAAATGCATCGTGGAATTTAATTATTTAAACATCTAACTTCCTTCGTTTTACCGTCACAGTCTTTGGCGGCTTAACTTTCTTTTGTTTTGATTTTGACGACTTTTCCCCTTCCATGTTGTTTATCACTCTAGAATTACCCGCCCTTTCTCAACATAGGGAGCATCTTGTAATTTTGTTTGATATCTATTTAAAAACTATAACATTTTCATTTCATTAAACATTTTAACGCCTTAGGTATAGCGCAAATAAATAGATAAAAATATTTTTTAATAATGACTTTCAATTAATCGTGATAATTTTCAAAGGATCGCAACATACTATATCGAGATAAACTAGTTTAATAAATTCTCAAATGTTGGTAAGTCAATTTCCTGTTTTTCCGACAGGGGAGGAACTCGACCGAGAAGAGTTCATGAATACACCTCCAAAATGAGTGACGGGTTGGCCAGGATTTTGTCGAAGCCGGAGTTTAATCCGGATAACTGTAAGTTTCCGTTTCCAGAATCAGTTCTGGAAGTAGACTGTCAATTTCACAAGATTAGGCTCATGTTGTCACTTCTCACAAGTTGACAGTAGAAGTACCCAGTTTTCATTTCATCAGCAGTTGTTATAATCATACTATGTCGTCGATGTTGAGCAGTAGAGTGCAACAGTCTGATGCCTGCTATTAATAACCATGTTAACGCTTTACCGGCTGAGTTAATAATAAATATTGATATTTGTCATTTTTTTATATCCCTAGTCACCTCCATCACTCAGCTGTTCAATCAGCACGATTAGAATTTAAAGCAAAGAAAAAGTGTGTATTGATTTAATGTAATCTAGAAACATTGACGTCTATAATCATCACATTTGCATTTAGCTCTATCAATGTCTCCATATAGCGGATAGCACTTAGTCTAAATTCGAGGAATAATGGAGACGAAGCAACTTTATCTGGATCTAAAATGCTAATTACAGGTGTTGTTCTTACTAGATTTTCAACATGCTAAATGTGGAGCCGGTTGTGATATTAGATGCTCTGGTCTCAGCTAGCGAGGTTACCCTTTTAGCTTATATCACACCCAGCTACAAATGTTTTACCATTTTAATAACAAAACAAATATGATACTTAACGTCAACTTACTCTTCTCCACCCAAAAAGAAATCTATAGATTAAATTCTGTCACCAGTGACCATTTGTATTACTATCTTTGATATAGATATGTTTTCCATGTTTCAGTCGTCGCCAAACTAACGCTAAATGGAGACCAGAATGCACTGCTGGACATTAAACAGAAAGTACAGATCCTCAGTGACGAGACGGCACAAGCTCTGAAGAAGAATGTATACAAGAACTACTCACAGTTCATCGAGACTGCCAGGGAGATCTCTAGTATGTATATGCTCTGATTTAGGAAGATTTCTGCATAAATTGGTAGAAAGTCTTTAGTTAGCATTGTTTAGAAGGAAAATAAGAGCACACTGATCCATTTACCAGGATAATAATGTAGCACTATGAATACTTTAGAGTGTGGCACAATATAAGTGTTCACATTATTGGTATTATTTTAGTGTAGGTCGAAGTGATTCGATAGGATGCACTATCTGTGTGTGTATTGTCACAGTTATCATCCAGGGTCCATGAGCACCATTATAGTATAAAGCAATAAATCCATCAATCATGGGTAACATGGTCACATATTGGTGAAATAATCCAGCAGCAACATACGGCAATAAATCAATCAATCATGCAGCCAGTTCACACGGGTTCACTGCAATGCTAAATGCCACAGGTGTCACAGGTTTACTATTGCCATAATAATGGGAATTTGTCGAAGAGATGTAGATTATTCTGTGGATGTTTATTTCAGTTCTTGAGGGTGAGATGTACCAGCTGAGTCACATGCTGAATGAACAGAAAGGTCTACTGTCATCCATGATGGAGATGTCACTCGTCAGTGATAAAGGTATGTACAGAGGCCGTAATCTATGTCATACAAAATATGCAATGATTCTAGCGAGTTGATTGATTGAGAGGTGTAACCGTAGGTAAAAGTTGTGACCTCGTAAATGAATATGACATCATTGCAGCCGCCCTGGACTCATAAGACATTTGGTATGAAATTGAATGATCACAATTTCGCTTTCTTAATAGTGTAGTTCTATTATGATTTTGGATAAATTCATTACCAGCATGATTTCAGGTTTTTACAAGCCGACATTTCTCGTACAACTTTGGTCTCGGGTTTTTACGAGAAATTTCAACATAAAAACCTGTACACTATTGAAATCACGCTGGTAACTAATATTCTGAGTCAATTCGGGCCAAAAATAAAGGGTATTATAATGATAAATGGAACAATTTTTTCTTTTCTTTGTCATTAAACTTCTCCAGCCATCATGGAGGGTCCAAAGGATGAGGAGGAAGAACGTGAAAATCCAGAGGAAGAGACGAGGAAGAACCTGGCATTTGTCCTGGAAATTGTTGATGGATGTTCGGTATAAAATATATTCCAAAGATTTTGAATTAACCAGAAAAATTTCCTCGGTCATGAACGACAGCAATCTTTACTTGTGACGGCATCGTTAACGTAAATTAAATTTAATTTAAATAATAATAATTCAAAAGTAAAATAGGCATTAATGGTAGACTGATTGATTTAATGTTTTTCGTCGCTGCAGGACTGTTTCATCCATGCATGATGACTACAATGTAGATGGTGTCGTTCTAACCTTATGAGTACCACAATAATACAGGATTTCACAACTACAAATCTAAAGCATTGATGTGATTGGTGAATTTTCAGAGCATAACAGAGGTTCCAGGGAGACAACTAGTGCATGACGGAGACCTCAATGAACTGGACAGCGAGGCATTCACAGCTTGTCAGAGAGTCCATGCCTTCCTGCTCAATGACAGTTTGATGATTGCATCCTGGATACCCAACAGGTGTGTCTACACGCATACACCAGGCCCTGAGATTACGAAACTTTCCTGAAAACAATTTTATGCTCAACTCAAAGTTTTGTTCACAAATCCCCCATGTAAAATTTGTGTTGGCCATGAAATCATATTCAAATGTAAAAACTTCATGGCCTGGTTAAACATTAAATTTAACCACTCCTTTTGCTAATTTTGGCCATCAGGATTTTACAAGATTAAAAAAAAATGTTTTGAACTCTGCTTAGTACAATATTTATTTTAATAATTAATCCTCACAGGCGAGGTGCAGTGAGGTACAGGTTTCAAGGACTGTACGAACTGGACAGTTTGGCTATCGTCAACGTTAAAGATGCAGGTCCAGTGAAGAATGCTTTCAAGGTTCTGATGTTTCCAGAGACAAGAATATACCAGGCTGACAGTACCAAGGCTAAGGTAATCTAACTTGTGGGGTGTGTGGTAGCGCAGTGGTAGAACATTGGACTTCGGAGCCAACCGCCCTTTATTCAAATCCAGCATGTGCTTGCAAAATATACCTTTCTGACATGATCATTATAAGGCTGTCTGTACCATGTAATTTCTGTCACTGTGAGAGTTGCTGTTGGTCCAGAAGCTAAGAAATACTGTGTGTCATTATATCCCTGTTCTTTATATAGGGGATGTGACAGACACAGGGGTTCGGTGATAGAATAGCAGTTGTTATCATAAATACCGCTGAATTAAATTGTACCTCTGATAACCATGAACCAAGTTATTGAAATTTACAAAAATAAATAGTAAATAGTCTTGAGGGAAAATCAAAGCATTGCCGTCTGCTAGACATCGTATTTTGAATGAACTGTTTCGAGTGCACTGTCAGAATACAATGTTTAGCTTTGAATTTCCTGCAAGACTATTTACTATTTATTTTTTACTATTCTATCACCGAACCCCTGTGGTGTAATGCTACTATAGAGAGGATATTCAAGTTTTCTCTCAAACACCATGTTTATTTCATCGAGGGGAGAGTCGATGGCCACGATTTGAAATATCACCTCTCCCACTATATGAGAGGAGATAAACATGATACGAGAGCCGATCTAAGAATGAATCACCTACGTTACTCCCCTTCCCCGACACTAACTGCTTCAACGTCATACTTTACCATCATGTCATTATATATGTGATGACGTCTTTGACTGTGGCATCACTATGTGATGACATACTTTGATTGTGATATATTGCACATGTGTAAATATCAGGTATTTTATTGTAATTTCACTAGATTTCATTGTATTTATGTAATAAATAAATATATTCATAGAAATGTGCAGCCAATATGGCTAATTGTGACTGTAATGCAACTGTACCCTTTTTGGCGCTAGATTGACTGACTAAATACTGTAAATAAATAAGATGCAAGGAATAGGTTCTTGCATTGTTCACATTAATTTCATCTACAGTATAGCATATTAATTAATACAAGTCTGTTGTGACATAAACTGATTTTCAAACATGACTATTCAAAGCACTGTCGTGACCATAAATTACAACAAATTTTACAAATAAACAAAATAAACATGAAATTGAAAAACTAGTGAATATTTTGAAAGCTAGTATCGTTCCATGTAACAATCATGTCAACCCTATGGGAGGGGAGATGAATGCAATTTTTATATGATTCTTTTGTAATGAAACCTCCATGCCTGTTTCAACAATGACTTTGCAAGTTCAAAAGTAAACTGTCTATTTTTTAAGGACATTTTCTTTAAAATTCCCAAATGTAACAACACTAAGCTCTGGTAGGGACATGTGAGCTTGCACTGTAGAAAAGACACAGTAATACAGTGAAAAACGTACTGTCTACCATCTTTGAAACCAGAACAAAATGCATCCCATCAACTAGTATTATAAATGTACTGAATTTAATGGTTCTAAACTCTTTATTGTTTTTTTCTTCATTTGATCCTCATTCTACTAATACACCATTAAATATCCCACACTCATAAACATGACTGCTAAAGAAGAAAAAGAAACCAAAAAAATTAAAATCATGTATATTTTAGAAAATTAGAATTTTTGAAGACATTTTCTAGAAAAAATACAGGTTCTCAAAGGATTTTCCCGTTCGGGCTGATATTTAATTTATATGTATTTTTTCATGTACATGTATAACTTCTTTTAACGAGTCAATGTAAAATATCATTGCACTTTTACCCAACGAAAACACCTTGGTTTTGCACCATAGATGCATGATTCTTATGTGGAACGGTACTTTTACATGCACAACATTAACAAATGCCAGTGCAACTGAACCAGGAAATAATTCATATCCACCATCAAATAACTACTGATAAATATACAACCTAGCCAACAAGAACATAACCACTGCTTTAAGCAGACTTTATGTGTCCATTGGAATTCTCTCGATGATGAGTCTGACCATTGATAGGCTTCTGATCAGAGTGATCTCCCCTTGCATTATCCCAGACAAAGGTGTAGTTTGCAATGAGAACATATACTTTTCCTAGACACGGAATAAGGAGAGTCTGATGAGCGAGGGCAAACAGTCGGTAGTACGGTCCATGGAATGGGTCAGATACAGCTGGACACAACATATTGTTGAGATTGATGGCCGAGAACTGGAACAAGAACACAAAGTACATGTAATGGATATCATATTACTATGATCCATAGCTACAGAAATTGTCACAGTGATCAGAGTTCACTCCATCTTGTCCCTGGTCATTTTACGGGAAGCACTTGTCTACAACATGATGATGAACATATTATTCCAAACTTAATGATTTTGTGGTAAAACTAAATATATTCTCAATACACAATATTTCTTCAACAAATTATAACATTTAGCCAACTAACATAATAATAATAAAGCATTTATAGAGAGATGCTAGAAGTTGTATTACAATATGTAATAATGCTGTTCTGGATCGTTGACTTACATATGTAATACTAGTAATGCAGTTCTGGATGTTTGACTTACATATGTAATAATGCCGTTCTGGATTGTTGACTTACATATGTAATAATGCCGTTCTGGATTGTTGACTTACATATGTAATAATGCCTTTCTGGATCATTGACTTACATATGTAATAATGCAGTTCTGGATTGTTGACTTACATATGCTTATAAATACAAAAATGATCTTGCCTGTCTATGAAAGAGAGTGAGATGTCACAACTTACATAGGCCAGTATTTGCAGGGGTAGAAAGTGGTAGATGTAGAGAATTCCAAGTGAAGTAAATCCCCAAGTGAAATCCAGGAGGTTCTCAGGAATGTATGGTCCTAAACAGGAATGACAGCTGGCATTTAATGTTGTACCCACCACATGATTTATGACAATTCTATGAGCATGATATCATGAAACAAGACTCGGCCCTGAGATTACACAACCTCTTGAGTAGGATTTCATGCTCAAGCTAAAATTTGATATGGGGATTTGTGAACAAAACTGAGTTGAGCATGAAATCGTACTCAAAAAGATTACATAATCTTGGAGCCAGATGACTCTGCAGCTCACATGGAGTTACATTCATATAAATCGGTGCACCATAATCTGATACTGCTCATCTTGTATTACTACATGTATTTTGAAAACAGACAGTGTTGGTCATCAGTCTCTACCACCGCGACTACAGTACACACCACACAGACTGAGACTGAACTATTCACTTCTTCCACATTGCCACTGCAATCATACAGTACTATTGAAAATGTCTTAGCATGAGCTTAAGCAAAGGTTAATTTTGAAATCTGGATACAAGTGGATAAGACATCACACATGGCAACACAATATGAAACTACATTCCAATGGCTGAATGCTTACCTGCAGTTTTTAAGAGGTAAAATGGTGTCACCAACATTAAAATATGTTGAATGTAATATATTTCTGTTTCCATTGGTAGCTGAAATGGACATTATCAATACATTAGAATTGTCAACCTGAAACATTCAGACAGTAACTAAGAACATTTGTTACATTATTTAAAAAATTTAATAAACTGCTCATAGACAATAACTCATGAGTTATGAAAAATTACAGATTAGATTTCCCAAGTTAAACTAATGTTAACAGCCCCCACCCCCACCCCCCCCCCCATCCCCAACACAAAAGCTGTGTTCACACTGAAACCGGTTTGAAACCGTTTGCCAGGAAACGGTTTACAGAAATCTACTTTGTTAAAAGCAGCCAAGTCACATGGCATTTCAAAGCGACCTAACACCATGTTAAGACACCATTTGTAAACAACAACACCCGTCTTTATGATGGTCGCCACGGGAACACGTTGTGGTACATGCCGATGAAACAGCTGTACAGATCACAACATGATATACATAAGCACAACTTGTTTTAACAGTTCAGATTGCAAGCTTGCCTAAATGGCTTTCGTTGAAACGGTTTCACTTCGCTTGCTAAACCGTTTTTGTTACAATGGTTTGAGACCGGTTAAAAGGGTTTACTGTTAAACTGTTATAACCTTTTAAAATGGTTTAAAGATTTGAACACAGTTTTAGTTATAAGTAATGTATTGTTGTATTCATGTAATAATGAATCATATCAAAGTAGTTCCAGGTGGGTGGCAACAAGTAATGAAATGATGGTTTAAAGTTCCAAGATCATCTTTACAGAGGTCAAAGGTAACTACATATATATTCTCATACAATATAACATAATTTATAATTCAAATAATTTAATTTAATTCATATAATTTCAATAACTTGGGCATGTTCTTATTAAAAAGCAGACAAAAAGATACCTACTAATCGAGTATTTACAACTGGAAACAGTATAGCTATTGGAGCGCCTGTTAGCATGTGCATATGTAGACGAAACACAACAGTAACAGTCTTGCTAGGCGGGGCGGCTAATAAATAGATCTGAAACAGAGAGCAACATTTTAACCAATGTTTAGGGACAACAGTAATAATATTTATTTATAAAATAGTCACAGAATCAAGATAACATATGATATGCTACATATGATTTGTCACATTGGAACTTATTATTTCATGATATTATTCCAGGAATAAATAAAATGTCATCATCATGTAGGATACCATTTTGTCCAGTCTGTTGTACTGTAAGAAGCTCAGGTGAGATTACAATAAAAGTTAGGAATATGGTAAGAGGAGACCTTTTACTATTTAATAATATGAACTTAAATTTAAATAAATGTTCACGATGTGTATAAATATGTACCTGAATAATAGTGGCCAGATGACAAGGGTTAAACACCCAGATGAACTGTCGTGTTGCAAACTTAAAGCCGAGTTCAATTCCAAATGTGAGACACACAATGACTAGAAGTAGACGTTTCCCAGGCTGATTGTCTCGTAAGTTATCATAGGAAATCTTTGGCAGTGTCAGTCGTGGGTATGCTAACCAAATAACATAAAGAGAAAACAGTGTTGCAAAAGCACTCTCTACAATTCGTTGAAACACTCCAAGAAATTTCACACAATCTTCTCCGCCATTCCCTGGCAGTGTGTGATCCACGCCTTCATACATCCACTTAATCCAGCCAGAGGAATTCCCAGACGTGTCCTCCATGATGACTAGACGGTTCTACTTCTATATATACATCACAGGTTCCTGAAAGATAGAAAGGCAAAATGTTACTTGACATTAGATCCCGAGTTAAGAACCTGAAATTTCAGCCTAAGTTACTTTTGTGAGCATTAAGTCTTGATGAATGCTAGTATGGCTGAGCTCCTGTTTGTCAGACATCCCATTATGCCTTATATCAGAGAGTTGGAAATATACTTCTCACTACCTTCACACTGTACATGTTGTAGTTGGATAACCCTACGCATGTAGTTACTACAGTAGTAAGTAAATAAATTCAATTGCATTTGAAAGTACACTGTAGTGAACTAAAATTCAGAATAAAAAACTAAATGATGCAATTTTTCGTTGAAGAACTAAGCCACAGATTTATTAGATTTATTAGATGGCCTAATAGTAAATTTCATAATTGTTGTTATGTGTATTATGAGAATAAATCTTGTATTAAATATCGAAAAAAGCATAGTCCAATCCAGTATAAATTACTAAAATTTTATGGACATTCAAAATCAAACATATAATTAGCCTACTCGAATGCAAGAGGGACTTTGCTTATACTCACCTAAATTCAAAGTATTTCATAATCATGAGTGAGTGAGTGAGTGAATTATTGTTTTACGTCACAGCGTGAATCTTTCACACATACGTGACTAATTAATTAATTATACAATATGAATGAGTTAAAATGAAACAGCATGAAAAACATGCAAAAAAGGTTTTGATTAAAAGTGAATATATGATTGAATAAATGGAATGATGAAATTGAATTGGAATAAATAGTGTGAATACAATAGAATGAAGTATGCAGTGGTGAAAAATTAAAACTTATGATATAGACCAATTTCTTCTAAAATCGATAGGATGAGATGCCCAGGAACCTGGGTGAAGAGATGTTTGAGGTTTGGGGAGGAGTAAAACCCGGCATGCTGAGTTGAAAAGTCCACACAGTCAAGCAAGATGTGCTTGACCGTGAGGTTCTCGTCACACCCAACTCACCTAGGTTTATCCTCGCCATTTAAAATGTAAGAGTGGGTGAAAAAGGTATGACTGATGCGGCATCGTCGCAGGACAGTCTCGTCCTGGTGACAATATACTCCCAACAAATGTAAATCCAATGATGGGTTGAAAATTATGTAATTTATTATGGATTTCAGTATCCCATTTATTTTGGCGGAGCGATTTTATATACGAAGTGATGTTTTGTTTTGAATCGCTGTATGGTACTGACATCGTTGAGACTGAAATACCATGGGCGGCCTTACCCGCACAGTCGGCCAAACTATTACCTCTAATACCGTAATCGTATATTTAATGAGAGTTTTGCTTGGCATGAAAAGAATGCAACGTTTTGTTTCAAATATCCTGTAGAGTATGGGGGGATTGTTTATGCAATTGGTTACATTCAGATATATGAATGTTTTCATAAATTAATTTAGTTTGCACTTGTAAAGTTTATTTTGGCTGTGAGTATATAATACCAATCAATAAAATTCATATTAAAAGTATATACTTTCACCTTCCGAGAGTCTGGATAGTCTATAGCTGTCTGACAAATGGGATGTATAACAAATGGAATGAGTGAATTATTATTTTACGTCACAGCGGGAATCTTTCACCCATACGTGATGAAATAACAAATGGAAGTAGACCAGACCCTATGATGTGATACCAAGCATAGTATCATCCTCCAGACTATCATTATCTTGCAAGTTACAGTCACTAACATGCTGAATTTCTTATCTATTCAGATAACCATGATAACTCGGCCTATAGACTAGTAGAAGTAGTAAGTAAGGAGTAATAACAATGGCAAGGATATTTACTAGGCATGTTAAGTGTGCATGTTGTACGGTACTCATAGAAGATCATTCTGTAATAGTGTATGAGTCAACTCGGTTTATTTATTTGTAGAATAGATCATTCAATGAGTCAGTAGTAGTAATAATAATGCCAATGATAGACATGATGTGACCATTGTATTTATTTATTAAGTGTGCATGTTGTAGATCATTCAGTTGTAGTAATAACAATAAACATAATGTAACAAATACATTTTTTAACTAATATTAAAAACAACATGCAAATGAGTCGAAGATCATGTGATCGAATATTGCACAATGCTCTGGTTAAAAAAATATATATTCTATCACATGATCTGCAACTCATTTGCATATGGTTGCCCTAAACTACCATTTGTATAATCTTTCAATTAGGTCAGACAATAAGATGGCATTTGAAAAGTTGCTTAGTTGAACAGAAAGCCATTGGCTATTCATGAAAGAGTACGCCATTTGGAAGACTATGCATGCAGAGTTGAAACTAATTGGTTAGTGAATCGATCTGTGGAGTTATACATGCCTGCCCCTCGTTTATTTATGAATTATGAGTGTTTGAAAGTCTGTCCAAGGTCCTGTGTTTACTTTCTGCATTCTAATAATAGCTACCATCCATAACCCTATAGTGCCAATAGTAACAGAGCACAACATAAAGCATCGTAACCTGCTACTACTGCTGCATTTGCGTTATATAAATGTTTATAATAATAATAATAATAAGCATGGAAAATGAGGCACGATGATATGCATGCACCAGATATCACCATGCACTCTGCTCGAGTAACCAAATCCACAGGTGGGTGAGCGTGGGTGAGCGTATAGTTTGTCAAAGGCGTTCAGAAACTTAGATGTGTACATGTCACCATTGGCATACTTCCTACACAGTTGGAAGATCTTGTCTTGGAGATTCCTGATTCTCCTCCTTTGTTTGTCTTCTTTGGAAACAAGCAGAATACCGGAAATAAATACAAGATGATAATGTCTTGGTAAAATTTGTCCTTGGGCCGAGCTGTCCTGCTGTGGGCCAAGTTATCTCACTGTGTGCAGATATGTCTATGTTCCATGTAGTATGATCGGTGTCACAATATCACTGTTTGTTTATTTATTTATTTATTTAGTGTGTATGATTGGAGAGATAAACTTATTCAACTTTTAGAGTGAAGATAAGCGTACTAGGTCCTAGTTACTAGTACAGCCAGTAGTAAAATATATTCACCTGTCGACGTGCCAATTTCATCACACTTGTAAACATCTGATCATCCGATGATCCGATCATTTTCGTGTCGATTCGTGACGTAAACAGTCGTCTAAAAATAGCTAGCTCCAGCTGACAAGGAAAAATCTGACAGATCGAGTTTAAGTTTGCAAACCAGACAAATTTTCTAGTCTTTCCCTTTCCCTTAATTCTCAATCATGAAAAGCATACACGCAAATAAAATAGAATTTCGGGGGAAAGAATAGATATTTACTTTTGACTTATGAGCGGCACTTCCGTTATTTTACGGCGTAAATTCATATTGGATGTTTATTGGTTAATATAAATCCACTTTCTGCAAGCCACTCGGTAATCCTCGGGTAACTTCCGAAGCAATCGGCAATCATCGGGCAATATTTTAGAGGACGACTATGCAAGGGAGCAGAGGCGTCTCTACGACTTACAATATTTATATTGAACACACCCGCGCGCGCGCACACACACACACACACACACACACACACACACACACACACACATCTTTCCCATAACAATAATTTGGTTATAGTAAAGGGATTTGTCTTCCTAAAGTGATGTTCCGAATGAACGAAATTGATGCGTGCGTAAAATATGCCTGTTTATTACACTACCAGTGAGATATCACCCATATCATAACTGTTTTCAGTTATCTAACTAGTGCAATAGTGTAATACCACTTTTTAGAGATGTAGAGGGATTATTAACCGAGTGTCTTTAGATATCGTTTATATCCTGCATTTATGGATATTCTTTGTATTAGACGATCTTCAGCGAGTAATGCATAGAGTATCACTAAATGCAGGATATAGACGATATCCAAAGACACGAAGTTAATAATCTCTTTATCATCTAATGTCACGCTTAAATACTTCTGTATGAGTAGAAAAATGTCAAAGTGTGAATCGATATTTTAAAGTTACGCGTATGAATGCATACAGGTCAGTAACTTGTAAACCGCTTCACGCATTGATAAACACACCAAAGGAAAAGAAACAACTTTAAGAACAATTCTTATTACAAATTGTAAACATATTAAATGGCGTCGATTAGCACATCTAGTTTCCGATCGTAATTGTCATTTTGTTTACTATTTCCATATTATAGTAGCATCTATAAATAGTAGTATGACGTCAGACCTCATGACATCACGCACGATCAGAACTCCCTAACTTGCATAATTATTAGTCAGGCAAAGTAGCATGATACACGAAATATCTGTATACTTGCTTGTTTTCATATTTACTTGCACTGCATTCTCATTACCGGTTATTTCAAGATAATTTGGTAAAATTTAATAAATACTGTTATTATACATGTTTGCACATAATATATGGCAACATTACGAATATATTTTAGAAAAAAACGGCAAAAACAGTGTAAATAATGTTCATATTCAACTTTCCATTAGATGATAAAATAGTTTATTTACGTCTCGCCAATGTACATGTACGACGGACGGGGGGTGGGGGGGTGGGGGGGTGTCTAGACCGTGATTTTGATTGACAGGTTTACACAAAACTTGCTATACATATTGATTGCATGCATACCTAAAAGTCGTTCTATTTATCATCAGGACAGTAGACATAAACATTATTAAATAGTAAACTCACTATAATATACATTGTTGAAACATTTATTTCGAATAGTTTCCATTGTGCTTGAAGAATATCCGGTTTCCGTGTGTCAATCTGTCTTTATTACATGCATATTCATTTCTGGACTACATGAACCGTTCTCTATGGTATAAGAAATTGTGATAATTTAGAATGTTTTCTTTTTGACTACGTTGCATTAGTGGTTAAGACCCAAAAAAATAAGTTACCACCGGGTTGTCAATTAAATGGCAGCAAAATCTTTCAAGAAGCGATTCATGTAAAATTACCGTCTTTTACAATCGCTTATAATATGGGAAGACAGTTGATTGTCTAAACGTCAACTAATTTTAATGCACAATACATTGTTTAAGATCATAAGTATCTGTGTATTTGAATCAAGAGGAATAAAATGCCAATCCAGGGTTCAATCTAGGACCGCACCATGCGACAATGACGCATGTCTTTAGTGAATGGCGCATGCTGTTTATTGCTGCAAGGACTGTGGATACGTCAGTATTTTATTTCCTTTCCGAGTTTCTGACTGTTGACCAACATCACTGTTACTTAAACAGCAAACACGTTAATCTTGAAACATTTCCCTCGACATAAAATAGAAATGTGATACTGGAAATCAATATTGATATTCGCATACACAAAGTTTATTTGCACGAAATATATATTCTGTACGAAAATAGAAGCCCTTGTTTGTGGAGAATTCAACTCTTTGAGGGACATCTAGAGTAATGAATTAGTTATTACCTGTATGTCCTTATTGTTATAAAAACAGTATACATTGTGCAATCTAATCATTGTTACTTCTATTTATCTGTCATGTATTTAGCTTGAGTAGGTAATAGGATGAGTGCGACTGATTGTGTTTTTTCTCAACCGAGAATTTGTTAACCTTGATAAAGGAATTCTACTCGCGATTTTAGAGCTAATATTACACATGGTGCTACATTCACCAGCCGGTGCTCACAGGTTTACTGCAACAGTCAGCGCTACGAATGTTGTGGGTTTCCTCCTGTCCTAAACTGACAAGTCGTGATATAAGTGAAAGAACCCCAATTTAAAAAAAACACCAAAAGAAATGTCATTGCTAATTACTTGTCTTTGCCACTAGTTACATATGAAGTCGTCGTTACCAGCATGTTTTAATTACGTAGACTTAGGACTACCATTAACAATATGCTTGTTCGGGAAAATCCGACTATTGTCTAGAAATTGAGGGTAGGCAAATCACTTTGGACAAATCACTTTGCAATTTGGATGACCCACTCTTATTCAAAATGACCCGTCAGAAATTGTAATCCGATCAAATATATTGAGCTACGTTTTTAGATGCAATACATGAGGACTGTATGGGAAATATGTCCTTATCCAAATTGGAGTTTTAAGTCGCTTTCAAGATTCTTTCACTTATATCACGACTTGTCAGTTTAGGGCAGGAGGAAACCCGC
>JAUTBT010007652.1:0-25597 GCA_032361225.1 Lepetodrilus schrolli
TCTCTCTCTATCTCTCTCTTTCTATATACGTATATATATATATATATATATATATAGAGAGAGAGAGAGAGAGAGAGAGAGAGATAGAGATAGAGATAGAGATATAGGGATAGATAGATAGACGAATTAAGGAAATAGGTTGGTTAGACGTTTGATACCTATATCGCGTGCTGTATATAACTATCATATGGCGTTTATCTTATATTTCACATTAACCTTACGTTTAGTGGGTTAATTAAGTATGGCAGCTGCATATTAAACTGCTGTTCAGTCATGCGAACATAATTAATGTTGAAAGGTGCAATGATCTCCCTTTCCTGAATGTCATTGACCTCTCATTGAAATTACTTAAGATTCCTCAAGAGTCTTGGGTGCGACCATTGCCACAGCGAGAGTGTAATCACCAGAATACTGTCAGATTTCAACATATTTGTTGACACATCTGTATTGCTCATGTCTTCCTGTGGTGATATATTTATCAGCAAGAAGATAAATATAAAAAATATATGCATTGCTGACGCTAGACTGGGAGAGTGTACCTCAAGCGTGTGACAGACGATACGTGTTCTGAGATGCTGGAATGTGTACTCCGGACTCGGGGATCAGGTGCAATTAATAAATCCCGGAGATTAATGAGGCCGAATCAATTACATGACTTTCCGTTCTCCATCTCATGATTTACCAGTAAAACAAGGTCGAGCTTGTTTGGGGTCACCTGAGAATTCGGGTAAACTGCCACGACGAACTCCACGTAGTGCGATACTGTGGTACGTGTGTGCTGTAGGCGGCGATATATCAGTGTAGGGAGATTGATAGTATGGGTCTCCAACGTTGGAAAAGGTTCGATGACAATAGTACGGGAGTTGTTTAACTGTAGTCATCTAGTGAACGGCGAGTGTCTGTGTGGCACACATGTGTACAGGCTCCTATCAATTGGTGTACACAGTATTACACCTCTTCTTATGGCGCAATGAGGTAGGATGCGTACGGTCTTCAGGGCCATAGATTGATCTCAGACTAATCGCAAGATCCACAGACGGTGCGCACACACCTCCGTCTTTCTCAATCGATATGTTTGACTCTCCAAAAAGTTTTCAGGTTAATTAACACGATTATCGTGGTAGATACCTGACAGGAAATTGACCGACATTCGAGCATATGACTGTGTGATATGAACTGAGGAATGGTTGACCGCACGCACGGACGGCAGATGCCACCAGTACTGGGGACTGTCGGCTGCTGGAATAATGAAACAGACTCTGTCGGCGGGGAACTTAGTGTCAAGTGCCTGTGGTAATCTAATTTGTGGGGAACTAGTAAAAAAGTGAGGACGCATCTCAGTGGTCACGTGACTACATCACGTGGCTTTGTGGCATAACGTAGATGTGAAGACGGGTTCCCCTCAAGGGATACAGTTGCCTTTCAGAAAAGAACACTCCGCGATAATATGCAATATATTTGATATGATTAGGAACAGAAGGGATGCTACAGGAAGAACTAGGATTGGCCGTTAGATCTGTTCTCATCTCATCACCAATAATTGGTGTAGGAAAGACCACAGTTTAGGGTGATATCGCACATCATTAGAACTAACTTCAATCATAAATAGCTTCACGTTAAATGGTTAGTTATTCTCGTACACAAGCAACGTGATGCAGACTCATTGTAGTACCTCCAATAGGCATTGACAACGATTCAAACACGTATTAAAGGAGAACATAACTCACACATAGTGTCCTCCTTCAATCTCATCTTCCGAAATTCAAGTTTTGCAAGATTTCTATGAAAACATCGTTATCAGGACGCTTAACTTTCTTGCTGCGCATGACAAGCCGGAAATGACGTAACGTATAACAGGTAGTGTTATAATCAGAGACGGGGAAGGTTTAATATATTCAAAATATGTGTTAGCTCACCGTGACTAATATAAACATGATGATTACCAGAATATGTTTAAAATTGGTTTATCGAAAATCACATGACGTCAGTGCAGCAATCCAGAGTCCGAAGTTGCACGACACTCTTGTAGCGCTACTCTAGTTGTAAGTACAATTGTAGAGTCTTCAACCGTTGGAATTGGGTTGCACGAAGCTCATGTAGGCTATCTGAAAAAGACAGCTCTACAACAATGTAACGGCAATTGTAAGTCCCTACAACTATTGCAGCCTAAAAAGCATCGTGCAACTAGACCCAGGAACGAAGAACTAATCGTGCCCCGCACGTCTGACACTCCGTATGAAATGTAACCGTGTATGCAGGCAGGAAACATTCCAGTACAATATGCTAATTTATAAATATCGATCATGACACACATTTGTATGTATGCCAATGGACCTTAACGTATGGTACTATTTGTAAATAGGTCATGTATACCGTTTAACTAAATCATCACTATGCACATGAGTGCTTGCTGTCTTACAAATAATAAATATACCTGATATATAGAGCGGAAACGAAGCAAAATGCTATTCGAATATTCGTTTGTAAGTATTCTATTCGTATTCGAATATTCGTTTGAAATATTATAATAAAACCATATGCTAGAAAGTGGCATTTCCGGTCATATTGTCACCCTATCGTTAAAAAAACACACCCAAAAAAACATAAAATAAACACAACATCGTCACACATGTCGCATGTACGATCAGTAAACGGCCATTGTTGTGTTTAGATATTGATCAGTAACAGTGAACAAGAACGTCGTCTCCAATGTATTATGGAAAAACGTGCAATCTACAGCTCTTCTGCAAATGAGTTCCAATGTTCGAATGCTGTTTCTCTATTCGAATACTAGTATTCGTAATTTTATATTCATTCGCGAATATCCAAACATTCGTTTCAGCTCTATAACACAGACACACACAACCCATGACATATATATTCTGATCTACATCAAAGGTAATACTTCTGTTTTGATCTTCCATTGTGCATTTGAAAAAACAACTGCAACATGTTGTCATGAAGACATCGCTCTACAGCGGAACACTGCCATTTACATCTATGCACACCATTAACAGAGACAGCACGTGGCCAGCCCTTCAACTGACAGTGTTTGTTACTTGCTATCATTGATACAACTAGCATAAAATGAAACAATGCCACTTTTATGCTGCGTTTGACGTAACCAGATATGGCTATGACGACAAGTAACGTTACTGCTGCCATGCTTGACGTTTACTTAATCAATTTTCGCCATTCATGATAATGCATTTCAAGTTTTATGTAAATCAAAGGTAGAGTAATCTCGGAGATTGCTACCTGTCAGAGTCTAAGATAGCAGTGTATATGTGTTGTCCTATGTAGATGGCTGGTAATGGTGTTAATGACGCAAACATCGCGATCCTTTCACTTTCCACTTCCATGCGACACGTGACACGTTGTGAATCAACAACTTCACTGAATCAAGCAAGGTCAATCTGTGCTTATATTCATAAATTATGGACATTGTTTGATGTTTTGTTTCGGGCAGCGAGGTAGAAGTAATAACTTCCAGATCCAACACCTTCACAAATAATTATCTATAATTTACCAAATTCAAATTCCTATTCCACATTGTATTTGATAACGTAGGCTTAGCACTTTGTTTACCAACATAGTGCAGGATGTTGCATCTCTGATCACCAATTTACAAATAGATCCCCAGAACGTTTGCCCCTTAGGAACAAAGGTTAGCTATGACCCTGTAGTGGATGCTTTCCATGTATGAGATCAAATGGTACGGAGGTAGAATACATCGATATTGGATTTCTGAATGAAAAACTTTGCCACCCATCTCACTTAATATTGTACAAATGTGTTATTCTGCCAGCCAGTGCTTGTTTGATGGCAAGAAGTGAATACCATTTCCATTTGTATCCAATCTAGTAATCTCTGGAGATTTGCTGACGATAACGTACCTCTTTCTTTTGGGATGAACATTTATAGGTTACGTTTCGTTATCTAAGACCTGTAGGAAACACAGTGCAAGCCTAAAAGTGATCTTTGATCCTAAACGTGTAATTCATCTTACGTGGGTTTGAGGTGAGAAGTCATCCATCATGTCACCGTACTGTGGTTAGTACATCTCTCCTGGGAGCCAGGGAATGTCGGCCATTACTGAAGAACTTTCTTTCCGTTCATGGGCGCCATTTTATCAGGGGGGAAAAACATTGGTGGATGTTTTCAGAATTCAAGATCTGTTTACGGTATACACGATGTTTGCGAATAGCTGCGTCAATACATAGAACTAGAGGCGTACGGGGCACCTACTACTGATATCAATGGCATACAAGTATTCAAGAGGCCCTATTCAGGTTACTAGTATCTCAATGACACGAGGAGTTGGGTGAGGAGTGTGCGGAAGGATGTCCGTGTTTCACGTGTATCATGGAGATACATTCAACCTCGTCCTCAGCAAAAAAAAATATGTAAATAGTTTTTATTCTATTACTAATCGTACGAAATCCTTGAGGTTTGGGTGTTCTCACACTATGTATTAGTACAAACACATAGTAGGTATACTATATTAATAAGCAGACATATTCGCCATATTGACGGTCTTTGGAAATGGCTCGTGGCTAACAGATCTTCAGATAAAAGCATCGCATATTATACACTCAATCACTTGGATGGATCGATTCTCTTCTCAACACTAGATTTAATGTATTTAAGTTCTAGCCCTGGTTGCCTGTTTGCAGGAATCACAGATACCCTGCATTTACATGGAATTGCTGGCCTGGGTTAAGGCGTGTATCAAACCCCATTTACAGGATTGCCAGATTAAGGTCCGGCATATAAATAAAGACTACACCTCCATTGGTTTTTGTCTCCCCGTTTGAGAACAGTTTGGCTGTTTTATGTCTATGATCTATATAAAGTATCGGCTGTGTCTATGATCTATATAACATATCGGCTGTCTCTATGATCTATATACAGTATCGGCTGTGTCTATGATCTATATAAAGTATCGGCTGTGTATGATCCATGTAAAGTATCGGCTGTGTCTATGATCTATGTAAAGTATCGGCTGTGTCTATGATCTATATCAATTATCAGCTATGTCTATGATCTATTTAAAGTATCGGCTGTCATCGGCTACTGACATGATGACCTCCAGTAATTCCTAATTGCTGCGGGATTTACTCCCAGAATAAGCATTTCATCGTGATGACTCGCATATATAATGCATACAGTACACGCGAACCGAACTTGAAGTCCATAATTAATTCCATAAGTAGATATTAACTGAAATGTCATTTTGTAGTTACTGTTTATATTTTATTTCAACGGCACCATATGTCTCTGACAGCAACGATTGGTTCCATATTAGGTTTCAACACTTTAAAAACAAAAACAGGAATATGTATGAGTTAACTGAATATGAACTGAGACTTAATGAGCATCCTGCCCCATCTGTGCCCAAATAGGCCTCAGTTTTACGCAGTATTTGCTTTTAACGTGAATTAACAGTAACAGCTCTCATAGTGACAGTAGATTACTTCCTCTCCTAGGTGCTGTAACAGTATTGTAAGTCATGTGACTCAAAGTAGCAGACTATAGTAGCATTGCTCCATCTGACGACTACAGTAGCATTGATTCATCTGATTACTAAAGTAACATTACTTCCTCTGATAGCTAAAGTAGCATTCGTTCTTCTCATTGTACAAACTACAATACAAGCTATAGTACAAGTTACAGTACAAGCTACAGTGCCGTAGTTTGTACTGTAGCATGTACTATGGATTGTACTATAGCTAGCACTCTAGTTTATACAATAGCTTGTACTATACATTGTACTCTACTTGTTTTGTAGCATGTACTACGGCTTGTACTGTAACTTGTACTACGACTAATACTATACTCAACCAACAATGAAAGTATGCTTGTTGAAATCTTGAATATATTTTAGTGTGCCATTTCACCATAATGGAAAACCACTGCGTTCGTGTCACACGATACCACACACTGCACGTGCATTTCGGATTGCCACATGTTACGTGACCGAGTGCCGTCACGACCGAATGCATGATTTTCACGCTGGGGCCCAGTTGTTCGTCATGCATATAGTTCGTATTTCATTACGTTATCCTCATGACTGCACACCTTCGAAAAACAAATAATAAAGCCTTTAATAAAATAGCGTTTTATAATGCCACGCCTATCACAAAATGACAGTCAGAGAGCAGTTTGGATGCTCGATGCTGGGCGCAGTGTCATTGACGTGGCCAGACGTGTTGGTGTAACCAGAGTCACTATACGGAGACTGAACAATAGTTTGCAGGCCACTGGATCCACCAATGACCGCCCTCGGAGAGTCCGTCCATGAATTACGTCGGCTGCGCGGGACCTGTATATCCGAACCAGCACTCTTAGGAACCGGTTTCACCCAGCCACCATTCTTGCCCGTCAGTTCCGCATTCATGCTCAGACTGTCAGGAACCATCGGCGATCCTTTCATGCTATGCCTTCTTTAATGTTTGACATGTTTGTTTCATGGGGTGGTCAGAGTAATGGTCCAGTGGCAGCAAACACGTGTGCAACATCTTCCCAAATGGTGTGGATATCTAATTCCAGATGTTCTGCCATGAATGTCGTCTGGTTTATGAAATACATGACTATTTATAACATGCATACGTTCTTTTTGGGGGGTTGAGTATATATATATAAAATAAAAATAAAAAATAAAATATATATATATATATACTATAACGTTTACAACAGCGTGTGCTGTTTATTGAAATCTAGCTTGTACTGTTGCTTGTACTAGACATACCTGGGTGAATGGCATACCATGCTGTCTTGGGCTGATGTGCTGATGACGACGACAAACGAGTGATGCGAATATCGAGGAGGGGTGGACGGGAGAGATGGACATTATGGAAATGGTATGCTGCCAATGATATTCACTTGAGACACATTAACATATGCTACACGATCCCGTCCACTGAAGCATCGGTTGCTGATAGTCTTCACAATACATGCCTCTGCCAGCGGACATCCTGATGTCAATCTCTGGGAATATTCCATTCCGTTCTCACGATATGACACCAGATAATAGTCATCAGCAACCCTCGTGTCCAGCTTAGAGAATATCTTAATCGTATCTACTATCTGGGTAAATGAGTAATTCATCCATGCCAATCTAACAGAATAACTCCCCAGATGATAAAGTAACTCACTTCTGCGCATAACAGATAAACTCCCTGGTGCCCACGGAACAACGAATACCCTAGAACTTTAGTAGTTCCTCCATTCATTTGTACTGCATGTATATCATAAGCATTTCCCCGCAATTTACTGCATTTCTCCATGTGTGACTTTACGAGAATAAAATTCTGTTTAGTTTTATTAATTACCGTAATCGTGCCAATATGACAGAATAATTCATTCGTGTCCAAAGTCACAGAATAACTTACTAGTGCCCACAACCTACGGATTGACGCATTCATGCCAGCTCACGGAAGCCATTCCTACACGTTCGTCGCCGTCAGGCAAAGCCAGTCGCATCTATTTAAATCTGTCAACACGCAAATTGAACACTTATGATCAATTTTGCGCAATAGGCCAGTAGCGCATAATACTACACTGTGTGTGGTCGACCCCTATTGTTTTTGCGAAGTTGTAATGAAAAGTATCGATTTGTTCTTCTAGAAGCGACTGTGGTGGACATGTAAGTGTGTGTTTGTCTAGTTGGAACCTCTGGCAATGAAACCATTGCCTGATGACGTGTATAGACACGTGGACAATAGCCAGATATTCTCTCACTCAGGCCTGTCTCAGCGCATCCAAAATATTGCATCATGAGTATCCTTTCATGAAACAAAAATTGGTAATGCACGACTTGACTTAATTATTGTTTGTTTGCCATGAATGTAGATGCTAAATGTATCGAAACTTGAATTCTATGTAGCGGTATTAATAGTTAATGCATCAAGACTAAGACTGTTCATGAATCAATATAATTATTTTTACTATCTAATTGTGTCTAACCGCTGTCGATCGATGCTATCTAAGCCATCCCATGTTGCAGCTCCTCGGAAACACTAGTTTTACTAATTCCAACTTTATCACCAAACAAAGCAAGACATCTCACCTATTGTCCATCTCAGATCAGTGCTCATCAGAAACATGCATTGAAACATGCATTTTGTAATCCGGTCTTAATAAAGGGGCACTCTAGTTTTCCGATGCGTATATAAGCCATCTATTAGTTGCACACTGGTGCATTGAGCGATGTATGCGAATCCTGGTCCCACGGTTATGTAATCAATCAGATGTGACGATGTCAACAATACTCGCATCCATCAATAACCTAATGCATTGCTCAATCTGGCTTTATATAATGTTCATTTGAAATCACTCAAAGCTGAATATAGTCCCCACGGAGTGATCAATAGTGCTTGACACCTTAATGTGCTCAACGTAAAACCACTAACTGCTGTGTTGAAATACGCAGTGGACCAAGCAAGTGGACACACACGCATACCCCGTTGTTTGTGACGTGTTCATATTGTGTGTTTTTTTTAATTTTCACTTGCAATCTTTCAACGCCAGTTTTGTGTCGTCATATCGATGTAATCTACATGCCTGAACCTGCCATCTTTTAAAACCACTCGTCTCTTGACCATAGTCTCACGTTGATATTTATTAGTACTTGGAAACTTGAATGTACTTGTACGCGTTATAACGAGTATAGTATCTTGATTTCTTTCCACTCGTGTTGCCTGGACATCAGATTAGTGCTTTGGGACGTATATGCGTACACATCATTTTGCTAGTAATTACGCAATATGTTCATGTTTCAACAATGTAGACACAGGTTCAGAATAGTAATTGTCGGTATAAAATTGCATTAATAAAATAGCTAACTAGAACACGGTGAATAAGTACATGTATAGATATTCCGGAAATAAAATACAGTACTAACTTATATTTCTGACCGGGGATGAGTACATACGAGAGCGGCAATCTTTGACTTCATAAACGTGTACATCCCAGATACATGTACTATACAGATCAGCAGCAGACTGGCAGCGTGTAAACAATACGTGCATGTCACTGGGAATTACAGACATACGACCAATGATTGAAACGCAGTATTGACATCCCTGAACTGGGAGAGTCGCTTTCGTCACATGCAGATACTCCCCAGTAAGTTGATAAGGAACACAGTGCACACATCTGAAGGGGTTATAGAAGTATATTTTTCGTTCTACGGAAATAAAGTTGCCAGATACAGTATACATATTCTCGATTAGAACAAAGCAATTCTCACGATCAACGTTGAAAAGTCCGCCTGGTTATGTCGCAGTATGGGTCATATCGAGTGGGAGAAAAGCACCACGTGATGTTCTGTCAAAACGAAGGGATGATGCTGGGAAAATAACATTTAATTACATGCTAGACACAGCCGTACTCCCTCGTGTTCACTCTGAACTATATTTATTTAAAAAACAGCGATGCTTAGTGTATCGATTTGTAGACTTGCCGTGGTTAAATACAATTACCAAGAGCAACTTTAAATTAACGTAATCTCAACAGATTATTATGGAAATAATGTACGTATAAACAAGTAGCGTGGTCAGACTATAGGAATCACCTGAGCTGCTGTTAGGATACTAAATTACGAGTGCAATATATTGAAACCGGAATGCTTTGATAAAAAGCGGACAATCCGTCGCCATGATCTGGAACCCCACCACCCTAGGGGCAGATGGTTCGTGTTAAACTACGCCACTATTGTTGTTTCCGTCGCATTAAGTATTCAATACAGGTTTGCTCCGGGCGTTTTATCTTATTGGAATCTTGGAAGATAACAACACAAAAACATTATCTGTCCAAAGTAGAATAGGAGACGGCAATCACCTGGAACTGATAGTGGATTTCAAAATTGCTAAAGATGCGCAGGCAATTATTGTCTTCCATGTCGTTAAGAACTACGATGGACCAGTTTTCTTTCTGTGGACATTTAATGGTAACAGATGATTTAGTTGTGTGCGACATGTCGTAGGAACTAGTCGGGTGGTGTACAGGTTCAGAGTGGTCACTAGGCTGCTATTGAATTAGGCATTGTTGGAAATCATCTCGGACAGAATATACGACTTTGTTCGTGGCCGCGACTTTGATAATGCAATAATCCACAGACTTGGACGATTTCTCGATTAATGTATTCCATTCTTACCATCTTCGTGTCAATACTTACTGGCAGAGTCAATATTAGCAAGTTGGAACTGTATAATGTGGCTGCACTGTAATCGCGTGAATCGTGTTAACACGGTTTTGTTCAATCCGATCAAATTTGACGTCATTGTAAAGTGTTGATTGGATAACATCCTCCATGTTATGTGCTGACGGCAGAATGCTCAATGACGGGCCAGTATTGTATAGTTCCCAATAGGCGATGTTGTCAATCCTTCATTTATCACAGGCATTTGAAAACCAGAACACCCGTAATTCTGTAATTCCACTTTGGAACTTTACTTTAATGGCAGAAAAATAAAACTCTTACATCTTATACTTGTGAGTTTCAGCAAATATAATATTAGTAACGGCCATATTTGCTTGGCCTCAAAATAAAAATATCTTTCTTGTACTTGTCGACAAGTTGTTGGTAATCTGTGTTACATCTACAACATACACAGAATAGTAAATAATATTAAAATAGAAAATACTAAACTATGGATGTGCAACAAATTAAGTCATTGAGAATCTATTTATACAAATAATATATGCATGTTATAAGCTTGAATCTTCAATCACAAACAATACCCACTTGGGGCGACTCCACAATATAGAATAAAATAAAGTCTATTTTCTTTTTTCACATTTTTCATTTGGACTATAAAATATCGTCAGCTGATAAAATATAATTTAAAAACGGAATCTTACACCGCCGAGTCTCGTGAACAGAACACACCACCTGCACGTACATTCCGCTTGCATCTTGGAATGCACGTGCTGCGTCCGTTATTAACACATATACCACATATAAAGCAACGTTCAGCTGCACAAAACATACACTTAAATTATAGTCTCTCTCCTTGTCGGATATAGGGAAATACAGATATTCAAAGAATAAAATACTCTTATAAGTAATATTAATATAATACTTTTGGATAAACGCACATGTATATATCCACTTTGCACTTTTGAATATTCACATAATATTCAATATAATAACATATAATAGGCAATATAGATCAATATTGATCAACGTAGAGCGTGGGCTAGTAATCTCATTTGCTTGTGAACATAGCAAGGTCCAGTAAGAATGTCCGCCGGTTCTTTGCGGAACCAGTCAGTAGGCGTGTCCAGAGACCAGTCAGTGATATTGGGAAGGAGTAGTACGTGAACACCACGTTATAGTAGTAATACGAGGAAAAGGAGAAAACTCAAGAAAATATTCGAATTGCCTGAGTTGGTGCTTGTTGGCATACCGGACATGACCTCTCCGTCAGTGGTTTTTCCATGATGGTGGCGGCGCAGGTCATACAGAACAGATTATGACCACACGGGACGAGGGCGGCAACAATCTCGTGGTCATTGCAGACAAGACATGTCTTTCTTGGTCGTATGGGGGACGGGCCTGTTATCCCGGGGGTAATGGGGCCGCTTGCATCGCTGGTGGGGGTGGGGCTGGAGGTGGCAGTGCTGCTATGGGTGGGAGACCCGCTGGAGGTAGACACACACGCGTAACCATTGGTAAGGGCGGGGGGCGAGGTGGTACTGCAGAATCCATTCGACAGTCCCGAACTGAGGGGGTCGCTGCGGATGCGCCGGACCATTTGATGGTCCCCGTTGATGCTTTGAGCCGGGGAGGAGGTCATATTGCTGGGAGGGCTAGATGACGCAGACGTCCCGTTGTCTGTGAGAGGTGGGGAGATTCGTGAGGCGGGGCACATTCCTCCAGCATAGCTGCTGCTCCTCCTGGGGCTGGTGGAAGGGGGAGAGTTCGTATTGCCGAAGATTGAGACTAGAGAGTTGCGATTGTCACTGCTGAAGTCTGGCCACACCGACGGGGAGGGTGGGATGGGGTCGAATGACGGCGACCCGATTCCCTCGTCGTTATCGTAGACACTAAAGCCATTGAATGCACCGAATCCGTTATTGAGGTGGTTGGGGAAGTCGGGGGAGATTTTCGCGGATGACGTAGACCCGTTGACAGGAGGAAAGTTGAATATTGTCGTTTCTTGACTCCTTCGCGACATCATGTTCGTTCCGTTAACATTGCCGCCGTTGTTGCTGCCGTACGTAGTAAATGCTGACCCGGAGGTCGTGTGTGGTTTGTAGATTGACCCCATAAAGTCCCCATTGAGCTCATGGAAGCCTGAATCGAGTCCGTTACTATGGAAGTCCTCGCCCCCGTGGTTTGGGGGAAGATTGGTCGTGTCAACTAGCCCGCCCGTCCTCATGGCTATGTGACTTTCGATCTCTTGACGTGCCTTCTCCACGTTATCCGGAAGGCCCGTTACTTCGAACACTGGTTCTTTGTCACGACTAGGAGTAACGATATAGGTGTGCGTTTGTTGCTGAATTCTTTTGATTGTAGCACCTTTGGGTCCCACGACTAAACCGACCACGCGGTAAGGGACCCGGACTTGTATTGTCACCTGGCCCGGGGCGTTGGGACTAGGGGGCCCGGGCGTCAGGGTGGACCCATTGCTGGATCCCACACTAGAAACACTGGAGTTTCTCCTGGATGCGCGAATCTGACTGAAGTGTTCCGCGGCCGACAGGATCTCTCTTTTAGCCGAGGCGACATCCTCCTTGCGACCAGTAACCACGAATACAGGCTCCTCTCCACGGACAGGTGTCTTGATGTAGGTGTTTGTCTTGGCACGAAGAGCCTTGATCTTGCAGCCTGGAAGTAAACAAGACAGTGAGATGGGATTGCACAGGCAGACAAGCTAACGACAAGTCGAGTCACGTCTGGGCTTAACGCTTAGTCAACATTCAGTGCTAAAATATTTACACTATCGACATTTGACATGACCGTAGGAACAGGTATTATTGGGTTGTAAATTGAACACAACTTAGTTACGGACATAAAATAGTGTTGGTGTATTTTATACGATATCGAGTTAAATGAAAAGTAGATCTGTCAATGCTATGTAATATTACTTCACTCGTGGCCAATTGGGTATATATGCAATCAAAGTATTTGATGCTTCTAGACGGCCGCGTGGGTTTAGAGTGCGCGTTATGCTAACGAGCTGTTGAGAAGCCTTAACTAGGAGTAGCACAGGAAGGAAGACGTGCACATTTGCCTACAAAGCTAATTGATTAGAGAGAGGTCTTCCGCCCTACATTTCCTAGGCTTCCCACAAGTTAATTAGGCCAAGCAGACTGGCAGACGGAACGAGGCCGAGAGTCGGTGGAGCTGCGCACTTCACTCATTGCTACGAAGCACTCGTATTACACACACGCACACACAATGTACTCATATTACACACATATTACACACACACACGATGTACTCATATTACACACACATATTACACACATACTAGAGTACGCTGTCTGCACATGGTAAAACACTGCACGCTACCGACAGGTAACATCAAGTATTACCGAGTCAATACAATCGACTTATTTAATTAGTGTACTTACATATGTTGCTTAATGACACTCATATTCGACGGTCAGGTATAACGCATTTAATGTATACATTTACTATTCGATTTAAACTATCAAACTACCAGTGTACATTAAGATCCATGTTCATACTACACTATGAGCGAATTTATATCAGGGATACTAGACCAGACGAGTGTAATGTAACCGCACTCTCGTTATAATGTACTTGTGTAAAGCATGTAATAGAAAACATGTGGTATTTGTATTTGGAGACTAAAACGTTGCTCATGCTATAGGTGCTTTCAGTGATACACGCACGTGTATTCTGCGTGTATTCGAAACTTCCAGCTGGCTAATATTAGACCCCGTGAGCGTGTATGTATGTGCGTGTTTGCGTTAAAAAAATAAGGGAACACATAATTATATCACATTTGTTTTCGTTCAAGTGAGTGAATTAATGTTTTACGTCACAGCGGGAATCTTTCACCCATACGTGACGACTATTTGTTTTCGTTTTCGTTCAAAGAGAGGTGACTGACAAGTACCACCGTTACACAACCCAAAGAGACAGCTGCAAGCAGATTAGTATTGCCCGTGCATTTTGTCGCATGTAGTGTACATTTTATTGCAATTACGTGTCTCATTTTTTAGATATACCACTTTGTGTGTCCTCATTTGAAAGTACTATTAATATATCATTACCATCGTTCCCTTAAATTCTGACGGTATGATATATAAACATTACGTATGTGGCATTGAACCTTAACGAACGTGATACCTATGTTTGCGACATCGAGTATATGACGTGATGCTTTGTGGTGTATCTATGTGTGATTGTGTGTGTGTGTGTGTGTGTGTGTAATACTCGAAGTATCGAACAGAGGCACCCCCGGGGAGACGCGAGCCGTGGATATACTCGGCGAGGAATGCTTGTACTATGCCAAGCTGGTTGGGGAGATGGGGGTACGGAAATAGGTGAGCGTCAGTAACGCCGTCTGCGGAATCAATCAGCCGACACCAGCCAGCCCTCGCTACTACACCGTACCAGGACACCAGTCCCCGTTTATACAGACATAGCAGTAAGTAGTAGACCAGTCACAGTATGCACGTGCGGGGAGAGCGTCGGCATGCCAGTAAACCAGTCCAGGTCTAGGAAGGTGTTCAAAACATTGTACCATACACATCACGCTATGAAGAAGGCATCCAGGAACGCAATTTCACCGTTCATGCATTATTTAATGATAGTGCAACTACAAACCATCTTGAACCGTATACAACTATACAATACCAGTAATAACAAGTTTTAATAAGAATATTTTGTTTCTCATGGTAGACCATAGCATCTATGTTAATTAGAAACATAACAAGGGGGCTGGAAGCCTGCCGCAGTACAGGAATTTGGAAACAGTGAGCAGAGTTACGTTACAACTTATAGTAGACATACCACGCAATCCCATTCCGAAACCGTATCTTTTTGGCAAGCCGCATGTGAAACTATTATTACGATGTACATACATGTGCGCATCTCCTCTCCACCCACCCCCTTCCTTTGCACACTCCCTCACTATTCTAAAAGATTTGTCTTGCACTGATAGCGATATATAGTGTTTAACCATTGATTATATATATGCGCCAAACTGTTCAACGTAGCTGTACACACAGTGGCATTCTCATTTCTTTAAGTAACCGACACTAAGTAACGTGTAGCTGTGTACGCACCTTGGCATTATGATACAGACACCTAAAGTGATGTGCAGCAATACAGATAACACCTCTAGATGAGCCGGAGTCCTAAGATATATGTTGACGTCAAGCAAGTTTCACGTGGTTGGTGTTTAATAGATGCACTCGTAAACACGGCATGAAATACGTGTCGTGGAGTCTCCTCCGTCTATGAATGTGCACAGTTTCTGTAATTATCATGTTCCAATGTGTTTCTATTAACCATCTGACCACATTCCTGACCATCTTATATCAACAGGTGTCAACTGAATTACATCACAGAACTGAATTTCACAGGCTGCAATACTATTAAATTGAAACAGACTAACGTAGTTTTGCATTTTAATAATACGTAAAACGACGGTTGCTACAACATTATGACTGAAAGGTTATTCATATTAATTATCATTTCACGACAATAATTGTTTAACAACCGAAATATGTGCTGTGGTTTTAGATAGATGCATCATTACACGATGTACATCAAAAAAAGAATAAGACTCGACACAGAATGACGGCTATTCTGACTTTCTGGATTAAGTGAACGGCCCATGGTATCCTTTCACAAAGCTATCTTATCCACTAACAGACCACAGCGCTCTCTTAGCAGTGTATTAGCTATCGGCAAAGAGCGTTATGGTCTCCTGGTGGATACGAGAGCTTCCGTCAATGAATACTCAGAGCTCTAGATACGCTCCGTATTTGCGTAAAATACGAAATTAAAATGCCCTAAAACCCAATTAAATTAGTTGCTTTTATTATCAAAATTTCCTCTAAATAACGCAACTATCCGATATGTCCACTGCTGCACTGGTAGGTGAAGCAGTTTGTCGCTTCACGTCGTTTGAAATAAATTGAAATAAACACAGCACTACGTTTTGAATTAAGTATACAGATGCATACCTTAGAATGAGGATGGTAAAACGATCTGTTTAGTTATTTGATCGGCATAACATTTACTAAAAGTTCAGTAGAGTCAACATTGGGCAAATGTGGAGTCTGGGCAGATGGGAATAGACAATAGTGCAGTATTGAAATGACATGGTCATTACCTCGGCAGATGGGGAATAACCTTAGTGCAGCGATATATTGAATCAGTTGTCTACGGTGACCATGGCAACCTTAACTTTATCAAATCAACAATCGACTAGGAGTTTCCAACTCGTCGCGTGCTCAATTCAGGAAACCCGTATACGACTGGGATCATCAACATGGCAATAATAATACCGGTAGATATAATCGCATTAGAGAGCAATTAGTACGTATATGTAGCCATTGCTCACTTGCTATCAATAAAATGCATCGAGCGTAGTAGGCGAACATTACCAGGGGGACAATTTTACAAACAATTACATTTTACAAAAATAATAAATGTTATACATAGTTACACATTTCCATAGAACGAAACTTAGTTGCACACTTCTTCTCATAACAGTAATCAGTTATGCACTTCTCAATATAACGGTAATCAGTTAATGGACCGTCACCTCGCTAATAATTATTTGCCTCGGTGCAGACATTCTGAACTGATCATAAACATGCTGATGGATCAGACATACTTTCACATCTAATCTGGGCAAGATAATTACTGCTTGGAAACACTAGATGGGTTTGACTGACACAAATACACCATGTATTCCACAAGACCCTGCTGATCGATGGCGGCGTATCCTGACAGGTCCAATGTGCACTGCTAGTCTGCTACTTTGAGGATAATTCAATCGAGGCAACGCCTATAATCACAAGAACACGACACAGGTTTGATGGACAGCAGCATAAATAATGGCTAAACGCGTATCAGACTTTCAAATACATAACAGTTTTGGCACGCGACTGTTACTACCTGGAGACAATAGAACGGCGGATTATCTCGTGCAGGAACAGAAGTATTGGTTGCCATGGATACCGCCATTAGCAAATGTTTTGGAGAAATATGTCCGTCTGGAAATGTGTGAATGCGACTGTGCTTTCCCTTCAGACACAGCTATCACAGTATCAGACCACGAGGCGTTATATACGATACTTGGCCTAGCTAACTGTTTCACGATTATTCACAGAGCTCTTTGTTGAAATGCGATATGGACAGACACTCCGTGGTAGCATCCGTATACATTTTCACACAGGAGGTCGTCCCTGCAATAACGCCAATAGGGGAACGGTGGGTCAACTATTAATAGAGCTGAGAGCATGCGCCACAAACATCAATACTACACGTGCATCTTCATGTCAGAGCAAACAAATAGTAATAGGCCCTTACGCAATGTGATGCTAGCTAGCTTCTATGCTTGTCCTTTTGGTATACACGTTTGGTATGTGGGAACGGTTGCCTAAACACGAGTAGTTTAATTGCACGCAACTCTTAAATGTTAAATGTCAACGTCCTGCATTGTCGACTACGCCACTCGTACATATATTTCCGTATTTGTCAATGAAGCAGTCTATGGTGTTTACAGGCGGGGTGTACCACACTTGCTGTGGTGTGCAGTACGGAATGTAGATGTGATATCGTGCGACATGTCGTGAGATAACGCGGTCTGAAGCGTAGGTGGGGAACGGAAGGGGGACGAATAAACAAGTTAGAGTTCAAGTGGGGGTCATCTAAAAGGTCAGATGTTTAGACTCTAGAAGGGCGTCCTGCAGCAATCTACACCATGGCCAGCTTCCGGCGGCATAAACCAACAAGTATCAAGTTATCAACATAGACGAACTTGGTATATTATGGGACCGAACGTTCAGTCCGTCACACGGACAATGACGTGGGCCTATAGCCTACTGCACTTTTTTTTTAAAACTACAATGCACTTGCAATATTACCTGCGTGAGAAGTTTCACAATACAGGCGCCCGTAACACAGAACAATCGTAACATTACGAGTCGTAACGTACCATAGTATTGCTAAGGAGTGACGCCTCTCGTAGCCATGGTAGCGCTACGATCGTTGGAATGGGGGCCAGGTTCTGTCCAAACTTCGTATACACTACACATATATACCAAAGCTTGTTCGGTAATGGATACATGTACACCATAGTTATTTATCACCGTTTTCTCCCGGGACTTCCCCCATATTCCCGGCAAGCGAGAGAAGTCAAGACTAGCACCGCGGCTCGTCAGCGGAGATTTATCCCCACCCTCCAAGGCAAGATGGACTCCACACATTCCTGAGCCTAGCCACAGCGTTAAACGCCAGCACAGCTAACTAGATACAGCACCTGGTTTACCAGAGGTAGCACGTTCTGCGGGGGTTAATAACCTGTTTACTAGTGTTCAGATTAAACATAGTAAGCTCGACTGTCACAACTCTATAGACATTTCCAAGTTTTAGTCGCTTAAACCAATCACAGTCGTATAAATCATATGATACACAAAGTCGTAATACAATAACAGGTATACATGAATTAACTCAAAATAAGTCTCGAACCAGCGCTAGGTGACTGTACATACGTTTTATACTTTTTACAAAGGAGCATGTGGGTGTGCATACATATCGTAATGGGTCCAGTAACCGAATGTGATAGAGGGTGATTGAGGACCGGAAAACACTGTCAAATGAAATATCTACTGTGTTCATATATGCAGCTATTTTACGTTTCAATGTTAAATATGTGTGTGCGTGTGCGATTATTAAGGGAATAGAGAACGAGATGCAGGGAGGAAATCCATACATCATATGTCCGGCATGGGCGTTACAGACAATTTACAGAGTGTATATTCCATGAGGAATGCCATCACGTCGCTTTCGTCGTATCCTCGATATATCATCCTTGCCCACAAGTCAATACGCCATCCACATGAAGCCACGCTTGCTTTCCAAACATAACCAAATATTTATTAAAGCATCTAATTCCAAGTTGTA
This sequence comes from Lepetodrilus schrolli, assembly GCA_032361225.1. Classification (NCBI taxonomy): domain Eukaryota; kingdom Metazoa; phylum Mollusca; class Gastropoda; order Lepetellida; family Lepetodrilidae; genus Lepetodrilus; species Lepetodrilus schrolli. Next base: position 19,130 of record JAUTBT010007652.1, read on the forward strand.
TTAGCGTAAGCCACTCACAGTGGTATACAGTATATAATGTACGTAGTCGTAATACAATAATAGGTATACATGAATTAACTCAAACCAGTTATGTACAAGCACTAGTATAATATGGCGAGTATAGTGTTGTACTTGATCATTCTCTTAGTTCAATTTACTTATTTATACTAATAACTTGTTTTGTTATAATTTAGTTGTTGGTGTAATTTGAAAAAAATATTGGTTTGTTATAATAGTATTTAGAAAAAAAAGAACTAATTGACTATCAAATCGGTACTATACACCATGGATAACATTTTACAAGAATATTCTATTGAGATTTTAATCTGTGGTGATTGGAGACTAATAATTGCCACTTGTTAGATTATAAACACGATGGCATAGACAACCGCCTAATGTCCGTCCGTCGATTGAAGACAATGGCTTAGTCTTTGACTCCCAATTCCCGCCAATTCCCACTGTTCAAACAAAGTCGCCCTTTATGCGTCGGGGCATTGCCCCCAGCTGTCTAGGTGTGCAAACTGTCATAACAACCCCCCCTACTCCCACCCTCAGGCCTACGGTCCCAAATCACTCACTCATTGCACGTGTAGACGGAGATTAATTGAAAACCGCCGCATGTCTACATACCTCAGAAATTAATTACGTGCTTATTGTCTTGTCTACGTTTGATTGACAGTACCTTTTGAAACATGGTCAGACCGGATGCATGATTAACAATGATTATATTTTCGCGCCAATAACGGTCCTGTCAAGTAAATGTTGTGACAGCAGACAACCACGTGGTTTGACAAAGCGCTCAGCTGTCATCAGCTGTGCATTGCATACTGTTTGCGACGGTGATCAACCTTGAATGGGAAATTGATCGTTGAAGTAGGCAATCAGAGTTAAAGTCAGCCAGGCTTTCAATCTTACAGAAAAGTAGCCTTGTTCAACTTTAACTACAAATATAGCAGCTTTGTGACGAGCTTGAGTAATACGATACCGGGGCAGTAGTTATAACACGGATACTAGACAGTGCTAGACATATCGACGAGCAGCTCATGTCGCGGTTAGACTTGGTAGTTAGATCTATTACATATACTTCTCACTCTGGTTTCACGCCGATTCATTGCACATTTCTGTAGGTTGCTTCTACTAAGTGTGAGTAAATGTTTGGTGGTGGGCTTATCGACCAACTCGGTCGCATGAGTAATGCACCACTCATAAATACGTGTTACGGCGTAAAATATTGATCGTGAATGCTTACAAAATACATGAGCTCATCAGTGAAAGTACGTAGTGTACCGAATCCAGATATAGACACATACTGCGCGGGGGAAAAATACAACTAAATATATTACCAACACCATAGCTAAAGACTAAGCCCGACGTCGTCTTCTGTGTATTGGAAGTACCTCTGAGATAAATCACTAAATACTGAAGAATTTGACAGACCACGTGCATTTTGGCGCAATCCTGAACAAAGCCCATTGCTGCACGCAATTCTCGTGCTGGAATAACAGTAGCACTTGAATGAATTATCAATAAAACTGTTATATATGTGAATGAATAGCAGTTATTCCTGATGTGTCAAAAGCATGTGCAAAACAAAGCTGCGTTTACTTATTTACACACGCCACTCGCAACAAAGGAAATGGCAATGTTTACAGTGGCAGCGTGTGTAATACATACCTTGCCGCCCTACTATTTCTGCTACATGTTCCGAACTGGGGACAGGAACACATTCCGTCATATTTGCACTTCTCTTCCTAGCATTAGCATCCTCGAAAGAGGAGGAAGATGAGGATGAGTTAACTGTGGTGCTATTGGGGCTCGTGGAGTTAGCTTCCTCCTCACCACTGAGGCCCAGTAGAGACAGTTCGAAGGCGAGTTGCAGGGCTCGCTGGTCCTCTATGCCAGTACTGGCTGTCATCATGTCTGCATAGATATTGGCAGGCATCACACTTGCTGTTCGCCTCCGAAGTACATCCAGAATTGTGAGTGAATGGGCTGGCGAGTGGTGCCCTATCTACCTTGGTTTCTTTGTTGCCAGCGCCGTACTGAAACGTGCGCGGCATACAAAGGTTTACCTTCTACAAGTACTCACAATGCACAAAGCAATATGGCTAGGGTGACGTCATTTTCCCAGCATTCAGCGCGCTAGCTGGAAATTATAGCCCAGCTGGCATCGCTGATTGGCCGGCCTCTACGACGGGGCGGAGCTTACCTCTGACCTTCATTGACGATCACTGCTTTGAAAACATTGAGTGAGACAGTTTTTGTGTAATGCTAGCGCGGTTTAGCGGCAAAGTCGACTGTTGCACAGACCGATAGATTTTAGCATCACTAGGCACTGTGATAAAACAGACTTGAACACTATTTGGGTGGATATGAGCCCGATTTTCTTTGTGCAAGGCAGCTGCCAGTCGGAGCTATATTTGGAGATCTTTGTGGTGTTTGGGAGTTCACGCTTGATTGACTGGCGTTTGCCGCGCGCTCTGTTTTGTTTACTGTTGAAGCGCACGAGCTCCCCAAGAATAACGTGCTGGAGTTAGAACTCCGTTAGCGCGGGTTTTCCTTTGTACACTGTCTTCTGACCGTTACTAAATATCTCTGACACGTGTTTGTTTGCTGAATAATATGTACGTTAATTAGCGAGGTTAGCACATCTGCTAACAAATACATGCTAGTACATTAAATAGACGACGAATATTATGATTTGATTTCTCTGTTCTCAACGAAATATACATTTCTATATTTCGTTGTTTGCATTTTAAACTCCAAATCGGTCCAAAACGAGAACTTGTCTGTTATTGTATGCCTTTAAGCAAAATAATAATAATAATAATAATAATAATACAAACAAACAAAATAAAGAAAGTACATACACATAATCGCTTTTGTACTTCCACATATCTTATCAGCTGTAGGATAGGTAACATTGAATTTATATACTAGTATTGCACTTTACACTAAAACCGGACTAATCAGATGGTAATGTACTGTAATATATTAGTTTTCTATAGTATAATAGACTTATGGAGATAACTCTAATCATTGAACACGGTCAAAATAACCTTTCACGACTACTGGTACCAATAATTAAGCTACTAGCTATAAATAATGAAATAAATAATAAAATACGAAAATATAGAAAACCAGTGGAGTATGCGGATAATATAGCTGCTTACCCAATATGCATGTATAGCCACATCAAATGTACATACTTTCATGTAGAAATACGTTTTACCATGAAATATATAAAGAAACCCGTGATTGTATGCCATTAAAATCTACACACGCAAAACAACAAAGAAACAACATTAAAAAAAACACGAACGAAAAAGCAATGTTAAATGATGGGTATAAACAGTCTATAATTTTATTTCCTTGCACCAACGTGGGTGGCGAGGAAGAGAATTGTTGAGGTTTAACAATACTCAATCAACGGATCGTCGAATGGCAGAACCATCCGAAAACTTAATCGTATGATGCAATGTACAACTCTATGAGGCATCCGTTTATTTTTAGGTATTATTATTATAAACTGTTAATAAACCTAATTGCGTATATTATCACCAGTCTCAATAACATTGCTGATTATTAATATTAATGTTACCATCTTGGTTAGAGTGGGGTTTTTTTTATGTCACAATGCAGCTAATACTGTTTACGGACAATGGGGTATTCTTTATTTAAATCTATTGGTGTAAAGATGAAATTTCTATTAATAATGTGTTGAAGCTAGAGAAATATGTCAGCACTTTAATCTGGTGGCCAATGCAGAATCGGTCGAGTGAAAGAATGACAAGGTATTTAGCAGACATCCCGGCTCCAAACAGCATTTGGATAAAATGTTTCGGTGTAAACCTTATCGATTCTGGCATTTTCGTCACTTTATGTGAATACAGGACTGTGAAACATTTCAAGCTACATTTGTATATGTGAATGCGAATCGATGAGGTAAAAGAGAAAGTTATAGAAGCACTTTGAAATTGTTTTCATTGGGATTGTCCAACTGCAGAATCTCTCAGTTCCATACGACGTGGCTAGAAGGCGGCACCCGCTGAAGCGTGGGTCTATTCTACTGAAGCATAACGAGGAAGATGTTGTGACGTAAGACACAATTACCATAATTACGATATTTAATAAGTTCAAACATTCTAGCAGGCATGGCTAATGTAATATTAATTTATTAATTAAACCCATGGAGTACATACACCATGTATGTCAATTAACATCGTAGTGTGGCATTATATTCAATTAATATCGAAGTGTGGCAGTTATATTTGAACTATGCAATGATGATATTTCCCCATTAAAAATGTATTTGATTTGCGTGTCTTTCACCTACCAGCCACACCTCGTTCTTATGACGTAATTGGTAATATATGCATATGAAGGTGGACTGCACTGATAAATACCGATAGGTGTTCTGACTAGTTAAATTAAAGATGACGTATTAAAATAACAAGATAGGCGAGACTGTACTATTGCGTTGCTCTCACCTCAAATGTTAGAATATAATTAATAATTCCTCAGTCGTGTACTACCCGCCCAACAACTGTCGTCTTTAATATGTATTTGGTCGTGCAATCAATCGATTGTGTACTATAAAGAACATATATAATGAAATATTACAAATATATACAAATATATACAAATACAAATATATATAATTAAATATTCATGGGTAGATAGTCAGCGTTGTCATCTAAAATGGACTTGATTTTCCTCTCGCCATAAGCGATGGACCTTAAACTCTGTTATGGAAAGTCGTTAGATATGCAAGCAATTCTCAGCAGGAACTTGCCCACCACGACTGGCCATAATACCACGTAACGTCAGCTTCTCTACGGTATTGCATTACCACGTGGTCGTTGGAACAACGTCACTTGAGAAAGCAATGAGACTGATGGGACTGTATTCTTGTCGTGTGTTATTGCTGTATGTATACTGTACACTGCGTTATAACCGCGGTGGTGTTGCTGTATGCATAATGTACACTGCGTTTTTAAAAATTATTTTTAAATTTTTAACCGCGGCGTTATTGCTGTATGTATAATGTACACTGTGTTATAACCAGTGTGCTATTGCTGTATGTATACTGTACACTGTGTTATAACCAGTGTGTTATTGATGTATGTATAATGTACAATGTGTTATAACCAGTGTGTTATTGATGTATGTATACTGTACACTGTGTTATAACCAGTGTGTTATTGATGTATGTATACTGTACACTGTGTTATAACCAGTGTGTTATTGAAGTATTTATACTGTACACTGCAGAGGTAATAGACGCGGGGTGTGAACTCAGAACAACATTGAAATCGAACACTTGAGAAAATGACAAAATATTGTAGTTGCTTATGATTCACAAGCAGATAATTGATTTGCAGTTATATATGTGTGTGTGCGTGCGCGCGCGTGTGTGTATATAGTATAATCTAGATAAACCGCTGAGCCACTGCTCATTAAAGTTTAAATCCATCAATGCCAATGTTTGTCGATAATATCACTTCCATATCTAATGGTTCAACATTAACACTTACACATGGTCTCCACTTTAATGGTCGTCGCGTATGGGTAAAATATTCCCGCTGCGACGTAAAGCACTAATTTATCATCATCCACTTTAATACATAATTAATATACACATTCACATTCCGGAGTACCAGGGTACTCATCACGTCGTTTGCACAGAATTGCAGTGACCGTGTTCTTAATTCATAAATGATAAATATAATCTAGAATTTTAACATATACATGGCAGGACTCCAATAACTGTCTAAAATCAAATACTTGTACTAGTATTTGCTAGTATAAACATGAAAACACGGTTTAATTTCCGTGAATAAATTCCAACATTATAGTTTGTATAGCTGCCCAGCATTACCTCGGGAATTGTTTGGACTACATTTATACCTGAGATTCCCTGACCGAAAACATTAATAACGGGTTACAAAAACAACCCAGCCACATACTATCTAGTTAGATAATCCTACAGGGTACAGCGAATGTCAGATATTGTATATAGGAAGATACACACCACTATATATTTACTAATAGGAAACACGTGCACATGTGTGTTTAACAACTTTGTTATCAGAGAAACACAGCAATCAAACATGTAAGGCACCGGCCATATTACTTAACTATTTACGACGTCCATATATGACTGTGTATGTGTTAATTACAGTTCCGTACTTTACAACGTTAATGCACACGTTAATGCACACGTTAATTGTCAGCGAATGCATATGCTGCATGTTTATGACCTAGATATGACATTGCTGAGATTGCAGACATAATAGCAATTCCTGTCATTGTTCTGTGATCAACTACAGCAGTGTGACTAATTAGTACATAACAACACCGCGTTGTTTGTCTGTCCGTCTGTTCAGCAATCAGCATTGTCAAAATAGTCCACGTCATAGCATCACGAATAAATATAAATCTACTTTATGTTACTATACTCTAATA
>JAUTBT010007663.1:0-45330 GCA_032361225.1 Lepetodrilus schrolli
GCTACGGATGTTGCGGGTTTCCTCCTGCCCTAAACTGACAAGTCGTGATATTAGTGAAAGAATCTTGAAAGCGACTTTAAACCCCAATTTGAAATTTAAATTTTTTTTTTTTTTAAAACAACGTGAATACAAACATCAACTGTAGAATGTAATTGGAGGCATCGTTACTTTAAAACTTTTTAGTGCATGAAATGGCAGCTTCGATTGTATTCTTCCAAGGTAGAAGGTGTCATGAGTACGTACTCATCCATTGACTTGTAGTACTTTGGGCACACACCTTGTGCATGGAGTCTAGTGCAATATAAATACAAAATTATTATTATACTATTATGGTATCAATATGTATCTGCTATTTGTTAAGTGTCAATTGATCACTTTCTAACTTTCTAGATGTTTCTAATGGCCTTCTTTTTATATCTTATAGTCTCAAGGAAAACAAGCTGGTAACTTTTCTCTTAGTGGGATGAAGACAAAGCTGTTTGGCAGCGACACTCCAGAACAGAGAGATGTCAAGATAAAACAACTTGAAGAGCAAATTGTCCAAACTGAAATTGAATACCGACAGTCACAAGTAGAGGCAAAGTGAGTAATTAAAATTTAATTACAAGTCTAATTAGAAATGTTAATGTCATATTTGCCTTGTGGCAAATATTTACTTTGTGCATGATTTACTGTTATTAATTTCCAATCTTGCTCAGAGGACCATTTCACGAAGCCACTACTTTTTCACATGTATAGTTATGTAGCTTTATTGGTCATGAAAGGGTATTTTGAACGTGTTCAATGATTAGAGTTATCCCCCTTAGTATATTAGACTGTAGGAAATTGAGATATTACAGTACATTACCAAATGATTATTTGGGTTTTACCAGAAATGTAAACTACAATGGAATTTTACCTATCCTACAGTGGTGAACAGATATTTGGAGGTACAAAAGTTATGCTATGTGTACATACTTTGTATTTTTAACTCCAATTCAGTCCAAAATGACAACTTAATCTGTAATTGTGTGCCTTTAAGGACTTGCTTTTTGTTTTATGGAATATATCAATAATAATAATTTGTCGGATTCTTTTGTTGCAGAAAGTTTGTCGAAGCAGCACTTAGGGATATTGACAGGTTTAAACGTCAAAAAGCCAAAGATCTAAAGGAAATATTTACAAATTATGCCATCATGAAGATTAAAGAAAGTAAAAAGGTATGTATGTATGAATAGATGTAACAACACTAACATAAGTAAGTTGAACAGGAAATATTGGAATGGTGCACAGATCCATCTGTAATTGACTATTAAGTATTGGCATTGTTCACATAATTAAGAAAAAATTAATGTGTTTTCATACAAATTCATACAGTTTGCACATCATTTTCTTTTCTGCTCATACCTCGATGAACGTAAAATAAATTGCAGTCGATCCGTATAAATAAATTACTCAACAAATTGGTGGAGATATAATGGATTTAATGGTTGGAGGCACAACAATTGTAATATTTTTTTTAGATCTGAGCATTAATATCTGAAAACAATTGCCAGATTCACTGTATATATATATATATATTTTTCGTCACGTATGGGTGAACGGTTCCCGCTCTGACGTAAAACAATAATTCACGCACTCACTGTATGTTTATTTATTGCAGGGTATTGCAATATGGACCAGTGCAAAGGACTGCTTTACAAAGATGTGATACATATGTGAAAGTCGTCAACTGTCAACCTGTCACTCAGACTGAACATTCCTGGTGTTATCGACACTTGGTGTATGAAACCGTCATGTCATTCTACTGGATATAACAATCTAAACATACGTCATTGTCCATGTATGACTGTCATCAGTATCAGCACTGGACTTCCTTCACCCTGTGCAACATGACCCGTGCAACATGACATGTGCAACATGATCTGTGCAACATGACATGTGCTACATGACATGTGCAAACATGTGCAACATGACCTGTGCCAGCTATAGAAAGTTAAACAATATGTCATTCCACAAAAAGAGCCTAGTGGTGTACTGTCTCAAGATTGTAATGAAATCACAGCAAGCTTGGAAATAGTACCAATAGTTGAATCTTTATTTTCTTTGAGGAAGTGGATGTTTTTTTTGGTTTTTTTTGGTTATTTTTGATTTTTTATGTAAGCAGAGGTGTGAAGTTGTTATTTTGAATTAAAATTACTATGTCATATTATAATAATTAGTGGCTTAAGATAGTTAATATATGAAATCTGTCATCGCAAATTGGTGAAAGATTCCCTCAGCGACATTAAACTCCATAATCACTCACTGACTATATGAAATCAATTTATAATTTGCTATTGCTTACACTCTAAATATATGAACATGTTATGCAGAAACAATTTTGTCACTGAAGACTGATGGTAATTATATAATGTTTGCAAGATATGTATAGAGAGCATAGCCATCATATATTATGATGATGATGATAATAATAATAATAATATGCACATCCATGCTCAAAAGCTTGCTCATTGTACGACACTAATAAGGAAGGGTACTTATTGCCAATGGGGGTCACATGTACCCTTCCTGTAGATGTCCATTATCAGATATACTGTATACCATTACAGTAAAATAATTGTCAGTTGCAAGTCCCAATAGTCATTTATATTCCCATGCCATTCTTAATCTAATTATCAATCACCAAGTAAACAAGTAGTGTAAATAGTACCAATGATCAAATGAGCCCTTATGTTAGATCAATGTTTAAATTTTTGTCAACCCAATATGTAAATTATTCTATTTTTTTTTGGTATTATTGATATTGGTAATTGAAAATGTTGCTCTCTCAGTGAATTGCATCTTCCCAAAGGCTTTGTGCTGTACTTTACAGGCATGGCAATTTTTGTTGAATTTATTTGTCCAGGGATCGATGTGTTTGCCCTGGACGTGGTTTGGGACTTGTTTTCTGCTGAAATCATAGAGGTCTTGGTGTCTGTAGTATGACCCAGACGAGGAGGGTCGTATAGTAAGACCAAGGCATTAATGTGACATAAAACAATAACTCACTCACTCAAATATACCAAGGGAAGACACTGCAGCCAGGTATTGTATTTGTGTTGGTGAATTAATGCCTTTGGCTACATTTGAATACAATGTACAAATTATGAAATATTCTTTTCTCCTAAACTTGAAGACATTTCTAAACGTTTGTTATTGATATCAGTCATCGTTGTACAATAATTCTAGCTAGGTGTTTTTGCACAAGTATGTATTTATCACCAAATACGAGCTCCCACAGGAGATAATGTCAGTAGGACAACAATGTTATTTTACAGGTGATAACACTTTGCGAAATCACTGATTGGTTATTACTCATTTGCATATGTTATCGATTGTGGACAAAAAAATCATTTGATTGTTCAATCACTGTGATGTCATTGCTACAATTGTGATGTCGTAGCATTGCTATCATGTCACAGTACAAATGCACAGCAGCCTAAAGATTTGACTTCACAGTAATCATCTTTATGATGTGGCATTTTTCTTCTTTAATGACTTTAAATTATATTTGGTGATAAATAGAATCTCACCCTCGTGTCTTGGAACATCAAATATATCAACACTCGTTGATGAAAGTTATTAAATCCTTGGCAAAGCTGCCGAGGATTTAATAAATTTCATCGACGAGTGTTGATATATTTGAAATTCCAAGACACTTGGGCGAGATTTTCCATATGCTGACATCATTGATATATGACAATACCCTGGTTACTGCAAAATATCACAGTTGTTGTCTTGTACTTATAATGAGTGAAGAATGTTCACTAAAAGTATGAATGTAATGTTTAAGATATTTATATGGTCATCGACAACATTTGAATGAATGCAAATTGTGAATCTGGCCAAAAATAATAATACATGATCAAGATAACCAGGACCTTTACACATATGATGTGTAAACAAAAGTTTGCCGTTATTTAAAACACACACACACATTTGTTTTGTTTTTTTGTGTCTTTTTTTTATAAGGAAGCAGAGGTGTGAAGTTGTTATTTTGAATTGAAATTACTGTCATATTTTAGTAATTAGTGTTTTAAAATAGTTAATATTATTGTAAATTGGTGAAAGATCCCCACATCAACGTTAAACTCCATAATCACTCTCACTATATGAAATCAATTAAAAATTTGCTATTGCTTACACTCTAAGTATATGAACATATGAACATACGCAGACATATGAACACACACACACACACACACACACACACACACAGATAGTTATGTATGATTTAGTTTTATGTATTATGCTCAACATACTCATGTTTGGATTTTATCCAAATGTTCAAATGTGTTATTTCAGAATAAATTTCCATATAAATATTCAAAAAGTACACAGCTGAAAATATTGATTCCTAACATGCTGACCATCACGATATCATTTAAATATGATTGTATTTACACCACCAGTACATGCTTTGTGTCATGTTTTCAATTATTAAATGTGTTTGCCATGTACATATAATCACCAGATGTTTGTCATTTAAGCTGGGTTCATCTTTAACCCTCTCCATGCTGCAGGCAACTGGAGATGCCCTAAATAGCATTACCTGTGTCAAATCCAGCAGGGAGGGTTAAAGAATCTATAATTTTGGGCAAATTACCTGGGTTTTTTAAAACACTCTTTAATACATTATTCTTTCCCCTGGAGTATTTCAATGACCTAAGTATTTGTAATCTATTGCCATTGAAATCTACCTCCTGCTTTGATGTTGCAAAAAAACACACATGACATGACTGTCATTATGTATAATTAATTCCAGATGGCTGGTTGTGTCTTCTCTTATCACAGTGCTACGGTTGTCACATAGACCAACAATGTACAACATATTATGAAAACATTAAACAAACCGTTGGTGCAAAAAATTATATTACCTCTTTAAGGGTTCATGCATACCTGGGCCCAAGATTACAGAACTGTCTTGAAGATGATTTCATGCTCAAATCCCCATGTAAAAATTGAGCTTGAGCATGGAATCGCACTCAAAATGTTCCATAATCTAGGGTGCCTGGAGTCAAAGATGACTTTTTGCGACTGTTAGATGCTCATTTCAGACATGCTTCTGTTGACATGCATCAGGATTACTAGTAATTGTTCACCAAAGTAATATATCCCGAGTAATGCTCACCAAAGTCTTCTATTTTTTTTTTCCATATTAGAAAATTACAATCATTGTAATGATTGTAAAGTAAATATGTATCTTTGTAAATACTATCATTGATATTGTATCAACTGAGTGTGTCAAAGGTGTAGACATTTATTTATTTGTTGAATGTTAATGTATATTGATTTTGTCAGGTCTAACCTGAATTCACATCATGTCATTGTAATAAATCAGTTGTTGTGTTTTACATGGCATGTTCTTGTATTTCTTATCAATTTATGGAATGATTGGCTGAAAGTTGTCAAATTCCATCAGATAATCTGCTCAATGTTGACTTGGTGTTTCTTCCAAGCATTTGCCATTTTGATTGGTTGTGTTTTCCAAGCATATTCTGATCAGTTGTCATCCAAGCATTTTGATTGGTTGTGTCTTCCAAGCATATTCTGATCAGTTGTCATCAAACAGACTTACATGGCAACCAATCTGAAATAACAGATTGACCATCTGAAATGTACAGTACAGATATATACAACAGATATACCACAATCATGAGTTTTGTAATGTATAGATTTAATTCAAACCCATGATTCTACAAGAATAGATTCATGTGATTCTAGATTTGTCAGTGTTCATGAAATGAATTTGCTCATAATAATATGCATGCTATCAATTTAACAAAAACATATTCATTGCTCTTTGATGATTGTATCGATATTAATTCTATGAAGGAGTGTAAAGCATATCTCATATAAAAGTAATACAATATTGTAAGAAAAAAACAAGTACATGTACTGATAATTGGAAGAAAAAATAAATCCTGAAAAGAAAAATATCTAAAAGAAATATTCCAAACTAAAATGTAAATATCAAAATATAACTAAACATTTGAAAGCCAGTCAACTTTTTAAATAAAGCATCACACAAATAATTAATAATAGTTTTACACCTCAAATACTAGAAAATGTACACATTGAGATAATTCCCTCACTTTGTTCATAAATTAACATTCACGATAATTACAGCTCTTGTCCAATTTCATTCAAATCAGATATTGGTTTTTGTTCTATTTGTTTTCTTAACTCTTTCCATGTTTGAGATTCCCTACAGAACAGTGCCTGTGCTCAACCAAGCATCTACAGGGTTAATGGTCAAGCAATGAAATGTAATGTTAACACATTCGCTGCCGAAGATTTTGATTAAATCCTTCAAAATTGGTGACAAAATATTGGCTCGCTGCCGAACATTTTGTTAAAATCCTTTGAAAATGGTCACAAAATATTGGCTCATTCGAAGTGCAATAAAATACAAGACAGCTGTCCTCTACATTGCTACTGCCGAATTATGTGATTATTCGCTGTGCCTAGTACTTTTATTAACATAAAAACATTTGGTAAAGTTGCTATGAGTATACCATAAAAACCATAAAATATGAGTATACGCTTAGTCGGCAGCGAAAGTTTTAATGAGAAACACATCATCAGGATATAACATTAATTAATTGCTTCGTGGTACATTTTAAAATAGTACCTATGTTATTGTATCTAGGTAAGATAAGGGTATACAGTATAGATAAGTTGTACATGAATTTTAAAAGATGGAACAGATTAAATAATAAAACCAAAAATTATGCATTTATCGTATTACTATTAGCCTTGACATTGCACAGTCATACACTTTCATCATATTATACAACATCATCATCTATAAAATTTGATACATCATGTATACAATTTGATACATCATCTATAAAATTTGATACATCTATAAAATTCTAAAAATATATTTTTTGAAGCCAAAGAAAATGTGTACATGAATTTGATACATGTATCTACCAAATATGTTATTGTAGTCAGCATATGATCAAATTTCAGGAAACTCATGTATGAAACAGTGTAACTTGAGGTAACCTTACCTCCAACATTAGCCATAGACTACAACATTAGCCATAGACTACAACATTACCCATAGACTAAACCATTGATATGGTTGGATGTAAGGTTGCCTAAACCCTCTCCATGCTGGAGGCAACCAGAGATGCCCTAAAGAGCAGTGACTGCCTAATCCAGCAGGGAGAGGGTTAAAGTTACATCGTTTTGTACAGGAGAGACAGGATACTTTCAATGATTTATGGTAAAATTGAAGTATGGCAAGGAAATTGGATTTAGGTTTTATACTATTCTCGCACAGTACTTCAGTGACATGTCAATCTGTTTATGGGGGGATGAAAACCCTCCACAGCATTGCGTCAACCATTGAGCCACAAATGGTATGTAGGATTATAACTTCATTACATCCTAATTTGTTTTGCATGTCAAACAGGTTTTCACTGCAGAAAACAGAACAGATCCAGGTTTAAATATGGCAAGGTGTGATCGTCAGGAATTAATTATGGACACAATTTCAGAAAGTCGGCAACTGCTAATCTACAACCTGATATTCACAATTGTTATAAGTTATTTCTTTATATACAATAAATATACATGTATTTTACATCACAACTCATACATGGCTTGATTAATCTAACTATAATTAAAACTTGCTACTATCCCAGTACAAATTTGTAATTCATGGGGGGACCTTCTATTTTAAGTTATCACTGGTGCTTCTACCACAGCCAAAGATCATATTTAAAGTAAAATACTTAAAGAAATTAAATTGTCTTTCAGACTAACATTACCGTAAGGATTCATGGTTGTTTAACAATACCACAACTGTCACATAGAGACATCAGAACATTGAGTTCAAATACTATAAGGATTGAATTTTGTTAAATGATGTAATTTTATGTAAATTTCATTCAATAAATATTTCGGAATATTTATTTTTCTAGCCCAAGATTCCATGTGCCATCTATTGGTCATATTTCAAAAGAAATAATTAACAAAAATAATCAGTACAACAAAAATATTACATTAACCCTCTCCATGCTGAAAGCAACTGATGCCCTAAAGAGCAGTGACTGCTTAATCCAGCAGGAAGAGTGTTAATGGAAATCAGATATCACAGTGATGCAGTAATATTAATAACATACAATATAAATATGTCACAATTGTTATGGACGGATAACATGGTATCTGACAATGAACTTATAATATATTAAGCTAACATATATCACAGATATTTGATTATATATACACAAGGGAATGTACATGCATGTATTTGTGTTACTGGAATGAATGAATCAACCAAATAACATAACGATTCTATTGAATTTTTAGCATGATTAGTATATGAACAGATATAAAAAAAATACATTGTATTGAAAATTGTGATTTCATATAGATCTACTGCCTATATATACATGTATATATAGTAATATATATAATAATATATATAATTCATTGGATATCTCACAGCAATAAATATGAATGATTTGAGGTACAGGTTTATCACTCGAATATCTCATCTTAGAAAATAATAATAAACATAATAAACAAAAATATACATTTGATTTTAAACTAAACATAATTATTTCTTAAGAGATATCCCTTGTAGTAAAACAGTGTTGTTTCCATAGGTAAAATCCAGAAGTAATGCCACACTTTTCGTAGATTTTTCAGCAGTATACATACATAGATATATGTAGCTATATATATATATCTATATTCAGATTCAGTACAAGGAAAATACCTGCTAAAATAGAACACTGCTCACACTAAGGTACCTGTCTTCACAGTATTAAGGATGGAACTAAGAGGTGAGATGAGAATTCATGATCACTTTGTTCTCTCAGCTCATCAGAGAACAAACATCCAGATAAAATAACACTTTTTGTTCTGCTTGAATGAAACACGCGTAAGAATCTTTGAGTTGTCTCCGTCTATATATATCGAGATTGTTATTTTTATAGCATTGACTCACAACTTATATGTATGGCAACTTGGCATATTGAGACAGGTAAAATCCATCCACGCTGCTTCCATATTTCCAGAATAATTCCAAGTTATAAAATATACTGGTCAATTTGTCTTCAAATTTGAATTTAACATTTTTAGTAATCCTGCTTTTTTCCCCCTCTTTTCTTTCAATCATTCCTCCTTCATTCTTCTCTTTTCTTTCAGTCGTGTATAACTCTCCAAATTTAGTTTTGCTTGAATTTCTAGCTCTTTTCTTCGTTCGTGCCTCACCTGGTGAATCCACGCGGAGTCTAGGAGACGTGACATGTCTCCGCCAGCGATAATCCAGGGATGAGACAGCGTCTCTATGGCGGAGTACCTACGCTTCTTGTCTACAATCAGTAGATGCTGGATCATGTCCTTGGCACCTGTAGAGATAAATAGTAACATTGTAACACAGTATCAATATTGTAACACTTTGTATCAATAATGTAACACTTTGTATCATTAATGTAACACTTTGTATCAATACTGTAACACTTTGTATCATTATTGTAACCCTTTGTATCAATAATGTAACACTTTGTATAATTATTGTAACATATTGTATCTTTATTGTAACACTTTGTATCAATCCATGTAACACATTGTAACTGCATCCCCACATGACCAATGGAAGATATACTAATGAAACTAGGGATGCATTCGAAAATAATGAGTTACGTCGCTTGTAGTACAAACATAGAGCAGGACTCTGGATATTCCTGACCGTAAGGTCCTCATCACACCCTGTGGAATAGGCCACATGTCTACAGGCTACAGACGACATGTATACAGGCCACAAATCTACAGGCCACAGGCTACAGACCACAGGGCTACAGGCCACAAATCTACAGGCCACATATCTACAGGCAGGTCTATAGGTCACAAGCCTACAGGCCACAGATCTACAGGCCACAGGTCTACAGGCTAGATGCTACAGGCCACATGTCTACAGGTCACATGTCTACAGGCCACAGGTCTAAAATAGTAACCCACCATCAGAGATGTAATCCCAGTATGGACTGAGGAACTCGTAGGCTCCGGCCTTGATGAACTCAAACAGTTCCGTCTGGTTCCGATCCGGACTGCGAAATGGCGGAAATCCACACAGAAGGATGTAAGATATGACGCCTACAGCCCACATGTCTACTTCAAGACCGTAACCTGGAAACAAAATGGTATTCATCTAAATTCCTCAAACAAAATATTTTTGGAAATACGAAACCAGTACCCATACCATAGATAATTTCCCTTGTTAAAAGTACAGTATATTTATTTTTTACATAATTGTTTGTCTTTAATTTGAATGAACAATTTCAATTCTATTCTCATGATCTGTAATTTGGACACTTTTGGCAAAGATAAAGGGAGATAATCCAAACCTCATTAATTTGTAACTCATTGTGTATTTAAGAAATGAGTGTCATTTTATGGTTGTTAACTGAAGTATGAATGATTTGAAAATGCTGGTTAAACTTGTGTGAATGTCACAGCTTTGTAGTCGAGACAGCCATGATGTAAAAGAACAATGCTGACATTCCAATGAAAGTAGTTTCGGCAAAAGCCAAAAGTATACACAGAAGTTGAACTTTTTGTGAAGTTTATACGAGTATGAACGCAACAATTTGTCGTGTAAACTTTTGTCACATGGCCATGTTTTAACCAACTGGAAGTCGCGAAATCGTGTAAATGTCATAGTAATAAATTATATATACTTATATTTTTTAACCCATCTTTAATCAGTAAAAATTAGGTCAGGCCCCAAGATTTACAAACTCTTTCTGAGTATGGTTTCATGCTAAAGTCAACATTTTGTTCACAAATACCCATATATATAATTTGAGCTTGAGCATGAAATCTTTCTCATTCTCTCGGGGCGAAGTATGGTACCAGAGAACAATTGTAGTGCTACAGCTGTCGTAAATCACAATACATTAGAATAATAATAAGAGTCATGTTTCCACACTGACCGATCTCTGAGAGTATTTCCGGCGCCACGTATGTGGGAGTTCCGCACACGGTGAAGATTGGATCCTTAACGTCCATGGCCAGACCAAAGTCAGCCAGCTTTAGCGTGATCGTGCTGTCCTTGTTCCGATGAACCTGAGAAAAGAACAAATTACTGACATGAGACTCAATCATCACCATTGAAGTGTAACAGTAAGAACTACATACATGTACATGTCCAAATCAGTGTTCATCAAATCTCAAAAATACCGATTGGTCAAAATTATGCTGGTCAGAAAAGCGAATCTGTCGGATTGATTAAAAACAGGTTTAAATTGAAATATTCATTATCCTTTTGCCTTCAGCAGAACGCATCCTGCCATTTTTGACAATTCATAAACTTTCCAGCATTTAAAACAGGGAAGTGTAACAATTTGAGAAAATGTTATAAAAATATGAGAGGACTCATTTCCACACATTGGTCAACCAAGAAATGAATTAATTGTAATGGTAAGCATGGCAAATGACCATCCTCGCACTGCAGGACTCACGTCATGTGGTACCTCTGGGATGGATCTTTACACCAAATTCATCGGGGAAACTGATTTCATTGGTTGGCTGTTTGTGCAAGTTTCCCTCTAGATGTGTGCCAGGGGTACCACAGGAAGTGAGTCCTGAACGGAATTAAGTACCGCTGGGGTGTGAGGGTGGGTTAATTACATATTATTTGTGAGTAGTTGACTTGCCAGTAGGTTCTCGGGCTTGAGGTCTCTGTGCACGATGCTGCGAGAGTGGAGGTAGAAGAGGGCGTGGCACAGGTCCTTCACCATGTTCGCAGAGTCCACTTCACCGAACTTCACGCTCTGA
Organism: Lepetodrilus schrolli; assembly: GCA_032361225.1. Taxonomy (NCBI): domain Eukaryota; kingdom Metazoa; phylum Mollusca; class Gastropoda; order Lepetellida; family Lepetodrilidae; genus Lepetodrilus; species Lepetodrilus schrolli. The sequence continues at coordinate 11,821 of JAUTBT010007663.1, forward strand.
GTGATGGCATCAAACAGATCTCCTCCCTACAGTGAAGTACAGCATCAACATGTCAGTTAAATGATGCAGAATAACCAATAGTAATAATAACACTGGTCTGACCACAGGTGACTGTCACAAATATTGGATACCCTCGTCTGTATTATATTACGAGGGTAATCAATATTTGTGACAGGCATCTATAGTCTGACTTTCCTTGGATCCCATTCCATAGACCGATCGTAGTGCTACAAGACTTGTAGTTCCAATACATGTTTTGAGAATTTCTTTTTAGTTGTTTAATTTATTTTTTAAATTGGGGTTTAGAACAGTTTTCAAGATTCGTTCACGGCTTGTCAGTTTTTGGCATGAGGAAACCTGCAAAATCCATAGCACTATGACAATCATGATGCTGCAATAATGCATTGGAATGGGGCAACAATCTATATGGCATTTCCTGTTGCCTGAATCACGAAGAAGTTTCATCACAATCATCACGGCATCTCAAGCTGCCTACAGCAAGACAAAGGTTATTAAGCAGGAAGGTAATTATTGACTCTCTAATTGATTAGTTGTTATCAATATTTGTATCCCTGGATATATATTTTCGTTAAATAGAAACATGCTGTTGATTTTTTAGGATTTTGTTTTTCGAAATAAACAATGGTGAAGTGTGGTATATGAGGTCACTATATTGGTGCGTAGTTGATGGTGTACCATGTGGATTCGAATGAGATCATTTGTCACAGTAAGAGGCCGAGCCTGTAAGGCGTCTTTACCTCCCCGGAGATTTCTTCTTTTACATCATGTGTACATAGAATTGATTTCCCTCAATTCATACTTAAATATTCGATAGTAAAAGTCTCTGAACATATCTTAACAATGACATTCATGAACACAAGTATCACCAGGAACTTTAAATAGTTCATACTTCAAAGAACAATCATATTAATAATAATAATAATATTAATAATAATAATAATAATAAGGTGCACTGCTTATTTATATTGTGCCATATCCATGGCGATACATTATTACCCAGGTCAATGTATCAATGTGCACACATTTCACCTTTTGAACTCCCTGGGGAGTATATAACCACGGTCAATTCATAACCGAAACATACTGCCACACAATCACTGACATAGAGTATATATAAGTGTATATATGCCCTATTGATTTGCCTAAATCGATCACGAAAAATAAAATAGTGTATCTAGGACCTATTATTAATGTACATAATACATAATACATAATAATTATCACTTATGAAACTTTTTTTCTAAAATTCCAGGTGGGCCAATTGACCACCCCCCACCACCCCCCATCCCACAACACCCACCCCTTGCCCTCCAGGTTAGCTATGGCCCTGTACTTATTTCTTAACTCTATAATAGCAAATATAATATGAGCCTTTATGCACACTATTAATACACAATTTCTAAATTGAAATGCCAAAAGAAAATCAAAATATGTTGTATGGTTCTAAACTCAAATACAGTGTACATGCACCAATTAAGTTTAATATCAATAAACGTCTAAATTAATAATTACAGTTTTATAGAACAATTTAATAAGACAAATCTTCAGTCTATCCATATAAAACCTCAATATTCATGTTCAGTGCCATTAATAGAATAATTATGAACTTCTACTTAAAAGTACTTCTCTATATACACAGTCTCAATCCTCAAAATAAGCCAATTACTAAATATGACCTCACAAACTGTGCATAATGTGTGTCAAACATAATATATTTGGCGTATAATACACACTGTGTATAGAAGCCGGCGTCCTTAGACCTGAATGCTTTATTCTGGTTCTCATTCAAAGGCCTCTGTGTATAATATGAAAATATAAATAGCTGATAAACAATTGTGTATACAGACCAGGAACAGGTCAAGAAGTATACATGCACTATTGAAGTCAAAGTTAGACTTGTACATGCTGAATATTCCATGAGTAATATTAGTAATATAATACTGTGTGGTTCCATTATGATTATGATAACAATATATATTTGATGGGGTCAATTTGGATTTTGAAAAAACCCTGTTGAGGCCAGGATAGTTTTATTGTGGGTAATTGTTAAGCTGGATCTGTTTGTAAGAAGTTTGGCCGAAATGTAAACTTAAAGAAATACAGTTCTAAAGGGTCCAAAATTTGATTATTTATTTGCAGTGATTTCCCCAGTGAAGATATACATGTCCTTATGTTTAAATATAGAATATTATTAATCTGGAGGTCTGTTGTTATAGTTTCATTTTAAATTCATGTGCTAGAAAATAAATAATAATAATCCAAATATATTTAAGATTTTATCATGAAACCGGGTTTTATTACCTTTCATTAATATTGAAGAATAATTAAACAATTGGACAGGTTCCCTTCAGAATACTTTCAGTTTCTAAACTATTTCATAAAATTTATATTTTGTTATTCTCAGTACCAACACAAAACAATCCATTAAAATATATTATTTTTGCTATGATTAAATTTGAGTTTAATGACCTTTACTTTATGGAACAGAATAATATTTTAAACTAGAAAATTCAAACATAAAAATAACCATATGCATCTATTCTAGTAGGGTTATGTTTAATGTGTAACATAAAACCAGTTATATTCAGGATATGTAACCAAGAGCAATTCAGTACATAATGCCCATGAATAAATAAATAATAAATAAAACTAGATTTAAACATAGCTCTGAGCAAAATATACCCCCTGAAAGATTTCAATCTTGTACAAATTCTAAGCCGTGATTTATCTCCAAGGTCATGTTCCCAGGGTAAATACCTGGTTAGTGCAAGACTTGCACAATTTATTATTATTATTATTATTATTATTATTAGTAGTAGTAGTATTTACTACTTTAGTATTTCTTGCACAGACCAGTACTAAATACATGCCAGTGTACATCAGTTTTTGATTAACTTGGAATGGATGTACTTGATTAATGAAATAGCAAATGAATGTTTGGTTGATCTGATAGACTGCATGTATATTTAATATACACTTACCAATCAATACAATAACCCTTTGTAGAGATAGATTTTGTATGTTAGAACAGCTTTGATACTACTAGGGATTGAGCGAGTCCAGAATATTGGACTTGAGTACCCGGGTGTGAAGATTCGACTCGGGCTCGAGTACCCTAACTTTATCATTATAATAATAATAATAATAATAGTACATTTCTAATGGGCTGGATTCCATATGGAAAAACACATGCTCGAAGCGCATGTTACATACTTATGAATTGTAGAAAAAGAAGAGAATAAATTACTATTGTAGTAAGATAGTGTAGATATTTTTTAACATTGCAATGTAAACATTGTCATCTTAATAAAGTCAGAATTCACGGGAACATGAGAATGCAACATTTATACATCTGTGGTGCACAAAGCTGACTTGGATTTTGACCCAGATCCGTTTTTCAGCAATTAACCTCACTATACCGCTAAGACTAGTAACTAATCAGTGTTGTCACAACACAGAGGACATACCACTAACGATCTTACTTTCTTAGTTAAATGATGTTAGCAGATCAAAAGATGGTAGTCGAGTTGAATTACAGTAATAATTTTTGTGACTTCCATAACATATAATGTGGGATGAAGGGCAATAATAAGTCTACTATAACCCACGGAACTTTAAACTAATTACAAGTTGTGAAATACATTAACATTGTTACCAGAATACAATGAAAGATAATTTTTTATTTATTAAATTAACTATACAAAGTGCACAATAGAGATCATATAAAAATACTACACTTCAAAACTTGCAACATTTACTACATAAAAGTGTTTTATTTATAATTTAACCAACAAATGTTACAATGAGTTTGTAGTGAGTGAGACACGTACAAATGTACAGTTGAGGAATGGTAGGCTCGCTTTTCAGGACAGTGAGCGACTGCTGTTCTGAAGATGTCATAGTAACAGTAACTTGTCGGGTACTCAAGTTCTAAAAATTGGACTCGAGTCCAACTATACCCAAACCGAACTCGAGTCCTTGAGTACCTGTCCGACCCCTATTTGATACAAGGTTGGTGAATAACTGCCATTTTGCAGGAATCTCAGTGATTTCACAATGATAAGCTTATTGTGGTACAATAACCTGTAACAACTATGTATTAACCAATCTGGTAATACTCGTGGAGTCCTGGATGGACTAACTGATAGATCCATGAACATAAAATAGCACATCCAATGCAAGAAATGAATATAAAACAGATAGTATTGTATCAGAACCATGCCCACCTATGATTTGAACCTGAGTTGCCTGGACACTATCCTGATAAATAGGTAACTCCACTGGCCAAGACCTTGCCATGAGAGTACTAGCATAAAACTTTTTGAGTATGATTTCATGCTCAAGCTCAAATTTTATTGTGAACAAAACTATGAGTATAACATGAATTCTTATTATTTCAGTATCTTCAGGCTCACATGAGTACAATATTTTGACACCATAAAGTAAAGCCAGATCTCACCTTGACCAGCTCCATCACCAGGTAGAGTTTATCTGGTGTCTCATACTCCTCGTAGAGTTTGACAATGTTGTGATGGTTGCAGTCCTTCATGATCTCAATCTCGTTCTCAACCATGTGTTCTTTGCCCTTCAACTTGGGCTTGTCAATCACCTTAATGGCAAACTCATGCCCAGTGGCCTTCAACTTGGACGTCCGCACAATGGCAAAGTTGCCATCTCCTAGCGTCCTTCCCAAGTCATACTTGGATAACACTGGTTCATCGTCTGCAATTTGCCTTTCGGCTTTGGTCCTTCGCACAATCTTTGGTTTCTGTCGCTTTCTAGGTTTTTCACTTTCCCTATTGTCTTTTTCTTTCACTTTTTCTTTATCAACGTTTTCCTTCTCTTTATCCTTATCAGTGCTGACTTTATCCTTTTCAGTAGTGACTTTACCCTTATCAGTTTTAATTTTATCCTTATCCATATTAACTTCGTCCTTTTCAGAAATAACTTTTTCCTTCTCAGCATCGGCCTTTTCTTTATTTTCTCCTTTCTCCTTTTCTGCCTTCTCTTTCTCTAGTTTTTCCAGTGCTGCACGATCCCTTGCCTCCCGTTCTCGCTCCTCTTTTTCAGCCGCTGCCTTCCTGGCTCGGGCTGCTTTCTCTGCTTCTTCAAACTCCTTCTTCCTCTTCTCCTTCTCCAACTCTTCCAGCTGCCTCTTCTTCTCCAGCTCCCTCTTCTTCCTCGTCTCCAGCTTCTCCTTCTCTCTGTCCTTCATCCTCTTGAATGGATCCTCCTGACCTCTCAGGGGAACAAGTCCTCGTTTCCTCTTGTCCTCCTCAATGGCCCGCTTCTCGGACTCAGCCATCTTCAGTTGCCTCCTCTGCGCTCGTTCCCGGTCGTCGAGTTCTTCGCGTCCAAACACATCTTTCGCTGGCTGCTCCTGAGGTGTGTCTGCAGGTGGTGGTTCTCGAGGTGTGTCCTTCGCGGGACTCGATGTCTGTTTTGACTTGTTTTTTCTGTTCCTCCTCTTCCCTTCTTCCGGGCGGCCTCGGACTGTTTGAGGACCACCTTGTTCCGAGTCTCTGTTGCTGTTACTGCCATCGCTTGCCTCACCGAACCCGCTGTCTCGCTTGTCAGGATCAATCTCTCTGTGCACAGGCACATGTTTTTTTCGTTTTGACTTCTCCCAGTCTCTCTGTTTACCATAAGAACCATCCGGATACATCTCGTGAAGAATATCTCGAATATTCTCATCACTAATACTGTCAGTGTTGCAAGCAATAAACATGTCATCTTGTCGGAAAAAATCAGAAATTCCCTGAACTTCGCGCTTCTTGACAGTGAATAACTTATGTACTTTGTTATTTTTCCACTTCGTTCCGAAGGCTTCGACTATGTCAGTCATGAGCTGTTCGAACGACTGAACACTCCGTCGATTGAGTAAAAGTTTCACACTGTTTCTGGGTGGTTTACCATTGCGAACAATTGTCACGACCTTGGGTTTCATGGCCACATTTTCGGACGAAAGGAAGGCATTTTTACTGCCACTTCCGAAGGCTCCTGGCCAGCGTCTGTGAGGTACGGAGCCGTTGGCTTTGAGGTACCTCCCCGGTCGAAAGGCATTATTACTGGCATATCCCCGGTACCGGTACCCAAGGTCTGGAGACAACGCTTCTGTGTCGGCATTGTTGTGAGGGCGCGCTGAAACAGATTGAGGAATGGAATCAAGAGTGTGATAAGACATTGTGTATAATTTGATTATATAAAAATACAGTACATAGAATAATTATATATTATCCTTCCTGCATCCTTTCCTCCTATTATTTTCCATACAGGTAATTACATAGGCTCAACTGTCACTTATGAGTAAAATATTCCCACTGTGACATAAAGTACTAATTCAATCAAAACAACATAGGCTCAACCTGCTCAATATATAGAATAAAAAAATCAGGGAATCCATGATTATGAAGTAAGTAGCATATTACAATGAACAAGTAATATAAGCATTCAAAAGCAGATAAAATAATTCATTCTTTGTGAAATATTCATTGAAAGTTTAAATTTGAAACAATTATCACATTTTATCACATTACATGTGTATTAGTATTAGAATATTTAAGATAATAGAATAGTTAAATTACATCCAATCCAAATCCAATACAGAATATGTATTTAAAACTATTCAATATGTTTTTAATTATTCTGATGAATGAGATTGATATAGATAGTTATAGCGAAGCATTTGTTGCTTTTTAATATAATAATATTAGAATAAAAAGAAATTGTATGTAGAAAATTTGGGTAACGCTCTATCATAACTGGAGTTTTTGAAGAATTGTGCCATTTTTTATTTATATTTGCTTTAGTGACTACATAATAACCTGTTTACATTTTAATTTTTTTGTGTGTTTTAATGAAAATTGAATACAGTATATAAAAACATGTCTACCTGATTGAATTACACAAAAACATTAATTACTATATGACACCAGAAGAAAATCAGTGCACAGAAAACTACTGTGGTATGTATTTCAACACATTAAGTACATATTTTATGAACCGTAAACTAAATTCCTGTCAGAATTCTGTACCCAATGATAACCTTTCTGACGCCCCATGTGTACAGCAGGTGTACGCACAGACTTCTATCATTGTTCTATCATGGTCCTATCATGGTCCTATCATTGTTCGGTGCTGTATACTCCTCCAATACTTCATTGCACCCACACACAGACGTGGCATGACAGTGTACAAGATACGGCCATTGTTTTGTTGAGAAACACTACCTCTAACAGTCCATATCCATGTCACATGGATATGTCATTATTGTAACAGGTCCAAGAATACTGAATATTTAACTGCTCTAATATTAGATTTCATGATCCATTTGAATTGTATTAAACTGAAGGAAATTACCTCCCATAATTTGTATTTATATTTTAATACACCATTACATAGAATTCAGTTTGAATGATCTAATTCTTCGTGAAATTCTAAATACTTTTTTTGGTTGGCAAATATTGACATCCAGCTGTATGGGTTTGTGATATGTATGCAGCCTATTTTTTACCCTCTATATAGTGTATAGAGAAATGAATGGAAATAGTCCAATAGTTTAAATTGGTCGTGTCCATAGAAGTGTAGATTATCCATAGTCTCAGAGGGTTAAAGTAAATCAATAATATATACTTATATTGATTGGTATTATATTTATATGAAAGGAGCCCCTGAAATTCTTTACCCTCTGATGTTCTCCAGTAATCTAGACTTGCTTAACTGCTCTAGGGGATATTTTGAATAGGAGTATTATGGTGAGAACAGGGTGTCACACAGACTAATAGAAGTGCAACACCTGCATATATACGTGCATATTCAGTAGCCCCCAGTGGCCTGTGCTCATAGTATCTCAGACAACTGCATGTCTCAGTCTATAATAGTCTATTTAGATACTACTACTTAGTGACAATTACATTTTAAAACTGCCATTTGAATATCCTTACTGAACATATTGAATATTGACAATTGATGTACCTACAATTTGTGGGGTAACCCAGAAAGGCGTTTTTAATTCCATTTTAAGCCAAGTATAATCTTTTTGACACATCTGTTTGTGAGATAATGTCTTCACAAATAGTGCACAGCTACCTCCTTCCTTCAGTTTTTCAGTATAATCTTGGCATATGGATCATGTTGTAACACATAATTATCCAATGAATTCTTACTGAAAGCAGATTGATATATAAAAATATATATATGTGTGTGTACCATTAGTGAAATATTGTAGTAAATGTAAATGTAAATAAAATAAAAATTTAAATACACATAAATGTTCGCAATAAATGGAGAAACAAAAACAATAAAAAATAACATATTCCCTCTGTTGGCAATCAAAAAGATTAAATTAATCCTTTGATTCCAGATATAATTCCACTCGATCCACTTTCTCTGAATACAGTTCCACACTGCACCTCCTTACCTTCGTTGAACAACGCATGGAGATCGAGCACTCCCCCGGCTTTCATGTTCATGCAGTGCCACTCCATTGAGAGAATTTCACCAGAATACATCCAGAAGCACGACAACCACAACCAGCTGTTACCACCATTACTACCACCACCGGCAACAGGAGAAAGTCCGGAGGAGCGACTTAAAACAAGGCTGACGATCTGTGGGTTATCCAGACAATATTCCACCCAGGACAGGCGATGTTATCGCGAGTCTGTCACACTGTCTGAGATTACCAGAGACAAAGATAATCTCCCCTATACCAAAACAACCGGACACCTCACTATAGCATGGCACCCACAACAGTCCCATGCTTGGAGACATAATACCTAGATTTACCCAGATCAAATCACAAAGAAATTGCCTCTTTTCATTTGGTGCAGTTATGTTGTGTTGCTCAAGTCATTTTAACAACTTGGTAAACTGTGTATGTTGTAAATAATTAATGGGTAAGGTAACTGGCGGACAGGGTGGTCTTGGGTATAAGACACCTGTCGATCAGGATCTATATCATTAGTATCTACAAGTTATACACCAGGCCCCCATTTCACGACATCCTAAATTTAGGAGCTCCTAACTTTAAGATCCAGTTTATCACCTCGTAAGTTAGATGTTGATTTAAGAAGGGATAAGACTTGTGATGTCGTAGTGAAACACTTGTTGCGAGGTGACAACCTTTAGGACTGGTTTAGGTGCTCCTAAATAGTTAGGAGGCCATCGTGAAACGGGTGCCTGAAACCTATAGTAGGATATTATCTGATATGAACATACAATACATTACCGGTAATTGTACAGGGTGCCTTGGAGTAGTAAACAGGAATGTGGTAACTTTCTTTTTCTGTCTCTCATTTTCTTTCTCACTATTTATTTCTCTATTTCTCATTCAATCCATCTCTGATAATGGTCATAAAAAAAAAAATGGTTCTAGTTGAATATTTAAAATATTTCTAAAATTCTTTCTCAATATCACCCTCTAATGATAATTTTTCGTCTTTTGTCAGATCTAGTTTTGAATTTGTTCAGAAGTAATTGATATATTTGTATCCAATATTATTGAAAGAGACCCAATTTCATACTTTAAAGATATGTATATGAGAAAAACTTTCATTCAGCACTTTCACACTATTTGTATTTTCCAAACAACATTATTACTTTCATTCAGTACTTTCACACTATTAATATTTTCCAAACATAACATTATTACTTTCATTCAGCACTTTCACACTATTAATATTTTCAAACATAACATTATTACTTTCACTAATACTTTCCAAACATAAAATTATTACTAATATTCATATCAACAAAATATTCTAAATTGATTTCCAATTTCAACATATCACAACAGGAATTTTAAAGAAAAGTATGAGTTAAATCATGTCTATTTTAAAGGACCTGGGTCCAGTTGCACGACACTCTTGTAGCGCTACAATAGTTGTAAGTCAAACTGTACAGTCTTCTACAATTGGAATTAGGTTGCACAAAGCTGTTGTAGGCTATCTGAATAAGACAGCGCAACTATGGCAACGGCAGATGTAAGTCCTTACAACAATTGTAGCCTACAAGAGCATCGTGCTACTCGACCTTCGTATATCGGTAAGTCAATTTTCCTACGTGCTGGATCCCCGCTCACTCTACAGCTACACCTGAGTGAGTCTAACCTGAGATTATAATAGAGTCATTTGATCTGCCACTGCCACTCTACACACTAGTACGTCAATTCCAGCTTTTATAGGCTGTTACCTGTGTCGCTGAGTGCCAGACTTTCACCAATACAACATGGCCGACACTTGAAAGTATACATGTACATCCTGTGAAAATGTGATATCATCATACCAAACTTTCTTCACATATCATGTCAATATTATAGATACCGGTATCTTTATGAACTTAACCCTCATTGCTAATTAGTTGTTATCAGGCATTTACTACCTGGAGGAATAAAGAAAGAGAGAGCAACAGAGAGTTTATTAGTCTGATAACAACAGCAAGGTATTATGGAAGAAACACGACCAAATGCCATCATAAACTAGATTTGGGCAACATAAAACCTCAGTACATTGTATGCTGAATTTTCCATCCTATATATAAATATACCCCATTGTTAATTTGGGGTTCTCAGGGGAAAGTTACCTGGAGAAATATTAAAATAAATAGAGAAAAGTTCACAAACCTATCATGTACTGCATTTTCTCGAAATTTCATTATAAATATCTTTACTTCTTTGTTAAGTAGGTGTTCTCAGGTAAATGTTCCTGGATAAATAGAGAAATAGAGTTCTTAAGCAGGAGAGACAATAGAAGGACAATAACCAAATGCCATCTCACTAGAGTCTGGTAATATAAAGGCTCAATGCATTGTATGCTGACTCTGAGGAGGACTTTAGTACTACACTATGACCAAATAAGAGCTGAAACAGGCCTTGGTGGTCAAGTGGCTTTGTGTTAAAACTTGGAATACATTGTAATAAATAAGATTTAGATTTATATATAATTCTAATAACAAGCAGAATCGGAACTGAGTAAACCAATGGCATTTGCATGTTTGTTAGAATGATAACTGAAACCATTCAACACATGAAGAATTATTCAATCCTCAGATGCTGATTTGGAATGGAAAACGTCAATGGCAATGAATGTCATGGATATTAACCTCCATTGAAAACCACAAAGAGCAGGTCTAATGATAGATGGCATACAAAACATTCGTAAAAAACACATGTTTTAGCAGAGGCAACATAGATACCATACCATGAGCAAAAAAGCTCTCTTATAATCTTCAACTGTCTATTTTCATTTCTCCCCCATCCCATCAAAAACATTTCCAAACAAGAGAAAAAAATGTTTTTTAAGACAATAATTAAATAAATATGGCCTAGTTGTGATTTAGCTATGACAATTATAGTTGCAGTCATCACTTACTTTTCCGATCCTTCCTGTAAAACAATAATGAATCTGCTTCATTGTCCATACCATAAAGAATATTTTTCTTCTTCTTTCTTGGCCTTGATGGCAAATCTTCATTATTCACAGGCATGAGGTCATCATCTGCTTCATTCATTGACCTTTTAACCTTTGTCTTTTCTCCATACCTTTGACCTTGATCTATATCCCATTCAGCATTCTGTTTCTTCTTTTGTGACCTTTCCATCTGAGTTAACCTTGACCTTGGTTCCAGGTCATGACCTTCAACATAGCCATCGTCCTCATTTGAGCTGTTTGCTTCTTTTCCTAACGATCCAACATAGTGACGCTGTTTGCTCTCATCATTGGGAATTCCTTTTTTGCGAACAAGCACACGCGGTGCTCTATCAATGCCATATTTATAACCTTTCTTTCTGAGATTTCCTGATGGTTTTAAATCCATGTCATTATTAACCTTCATGTCTTCCACGTAATCCCACTGATCAAGTTTTTCATTAGTCAGAGGATGATATTCTCTATTGCATCCTCTCTGAGGATCAGACTGTGGTCCTCTGTGGAAAATTGCTCGGTTCTTGTAATTTCCCTGAGCAATTTTCAGTTTACCATAGCCTTCCACATAATCAACTTTTCCATCGTCAAAGTCTTCTGATTCACTGTACAACCTCTGGTAGCCATAGGGCTTTATTCCTGGAAACTTCTTGTAGACGCCAAATCTATATTCTGTCGGCTTTGATGCCTCCAAATTGCGATATCTTGCCTTTCCGGAAGATTTGCGCAGGCGTTTGCCCGACACCTTTCTTGGTTGGTGTCTGCGGTACATACTGTAGCGATAGTCTGTTTTCACATATTCCATTTTTAATGGAGATTTGTCCCATATAATAACACATCTATTGTGAGTTTTCTCATGACAGTTTCAAAGGTTTGGAAAAGAAACACCTACGATGAGTTTCACAGGATACTATACACACACACACAAATATAGCTTCTCTTCTTCTTTCTTAGACATAGTTTTGTTGATCACATCATCAGTTACCTAAATGTTTCTCCAATAAACTCACGATAAGGTCACCATCATGCAGGGTACACTGGGAATGAAACTAGGTACATTTGCATACTACGGAACAATTTCTCTTCCACTCATCTAGTACTGATCCATGGTTATGTTCAGAAAAAACAATCCCAAATCAGAAAAAGTAAATAATTTTCAAGGTTCACTCGAGGAAACTACACAAAATATAATTGTCAAAAATTCCAAATTGCTCTACCAACTGTAGAAGTGGGTGAATCACAACAGATGGCAATCTCATATCAACCTGGACTGTCATTAATCCAAGAAATGCAATTATGACTGGAGACTTGTGTACAAACTGTAGAGAACTTTTCCTGAATGGTTCCTGTAGCTAACTTGGCTGATCATTTACAGAGATATTGAAACTGCAAATTGCTAGCAAAAGGTTGTATACCCATGGACATAGATTCTCTCTATACAGCAAATGTAATCAAGCGGAATAGACAGATCACTAACCACAGGGAGCCATTCATTAAGTCAATACCCAGGTATATTTTGTATAACTGTTTTCATATATTCTACTGCCATCCATCATGCTTTACTAACTGCCCCTCCCACTGTTCATCTCATAATATCAAAGCATTTAAATCCAGAACTGGAAACACACTCAGCATTCACCAAACAACTGCCACTTGAAGCAAGAAAATACAACTGTCAATAGAATATTGAAGCGCTTTCAAAAGATAAAAAGGATTTGAAAGCCAAACTATTCAGAAAAGTGAAAACAGCTTTTTGTTCATTATCAATGACCAATCGAAATGGTGAGGTAGTTTTCACCCAGTGGGGGAACAACTCTGCATACTTCATCGGGCCGACGACACTGGCTTTAGTAGTCAAGGAGACAATGACAATGAGGATAAGACTGTCACAAGGCAAATATCACAACCTGCCTTGGCTGAAGTCAGAGGCACGTCCGATTATTATTCAGGGCAGTATGTCTTCACTGTTAGGTGAATGGCATGACATAGGTCGTCATAGTATGTGCAGGTTCATTTCATTAGTCTGGTCAACCAGATCATCCTAGTGGATCACAATCATCGTGTCCTTACTCTCGGGGCCATCAGAATAAGTGTGAGTGGAGGACAAGAAGATATTACTCTTCTTTCTACTAGACGAATAAAATTCACTTGTCTATTCAGTATCTGCATTCAAGACTGAGAATGAATGGTATTAAAATTTGTATTGTCATCATGGAAATGCATGACAGGGTACCGAATAAAAAGTACAACTTAATAGCACTAAAATGCGGGTGTGATTAGGAAATTAATGATTATTTCATGAAATACTTGAAGAAGAGCATGATGCAATATGGTGCAGAAAGGTCATATTACTAACTCAAATATACCATATACACCTATATATTTATGGTATAATGTACATTTTATAAAACCCAGATAAGTGGTTCGGAATAGCTTATATTATGCTAGTCATCATTACGAGCACTGTTAAAAATGGTTGGTATCAGAATATTGTAATTACACACCAGTGGACAGTGTCAGTGTAGCTCTTTCAGGCATACATGTATTTGTTACAGTCAATCTCTAAAATCAGGCAATGTGTAAAATGTTTAAAACTTTCAGTGACTTTCTTTCCACTCAGTCAATTTTTAAAATGCCTGAAATGATAAAATGACTCCCCTTACTTAACAGATTGGCTGGCGTGAGTTTGTTGAAAGAAAATGAAGATAATGAGTACATTTTTATATGCTCCTATAATAATGGATGTTCGTAAATGCGTACTAGACAAGACGTCACGAGTCTTCTTGACAGTTAACACGTCATTACACATAACATTGTGTGCATACATTATAACACAGTATAACACTAGATACACGACAGTGTATGCCGAATTAAATGCCCAATTATTTTACAAGTCGTAACTATCTGCAAATACAATGATTAGACATGAAAGTAAGAATTAACGTTTACTCAAATTTAACTGATGATTTTGTACTGGTTCAAACAAAAGTATCAAAAGAAGATAAATAAATTAAACATTGCAAATTAAAACAGAACCAAAATATTTGTAATAAATAACAATAATAATAATCTTTCCCACCATGGCAACCCATTTGGATGCGAATATCCAAGATGTCGCAAAGTTGCTGCGATTGCATGGCAACCGTCATCCATTCCACTTCCGTTAGCAAATTCCAGTTTCACATTCAACCGCGACGAGTGTTTTCCAAAATGTTGGGAGTTCAGCACTCTCACAGTGGAAATAGCAGTATAACTGCACCAGGTGATGTAGAATCTCCATTCGGCGGAGCATGTGGAGATGAAACGAGCAATGGACACCAGAATCATCCCATCTTTGAGGCGATCAAGGCTGGGTAAGCGGAAAATAACCCCCGAAATGTCTAGATGGGTCGTCATTTCAAGCCCACTGCCGTATTCACTCGACCGTGACTGAAATGTACATGTGATAAAACATGCTTTCTTACTTTCAGTTGGTCATATCCTACAGGATATACACCCATAAAGCCATTTACTGTGATTGTATGCCAGTAACTTTTGAGTATATTACTTATGTTTAATTGTAGATAAACGAGTTGGAAGTATGTGTACAATGTTTGTTTACATGGTTACCAAGCTGGGTATTGAACTTAATATTCAATAATAATTGCTTGAAATGAGTATATTAATACATACTTTCTTGGAGACATGACTTCATGTTAAATAATAATTGCTTGTTGGTTATATAAGTCCATAATGTCTTGGAGGCCAGGACCTCCAAGAAATACAACAGATATAATATTGAATAAGATATTTTTCCTCTATCTGATTGTAATATTAGTTACCAGCGTGATTTCCGGAATGTATAGGTTTTTACAAGCCAAAATTTCTCGTATAAGCTGAAACCGAAGATCAAAGGGTGTACAAGAAATTTCGGCTTGTAAAAACGTGTATGCCCCAGAAATCATGCTGGTAACATATTTATCCAATATTGTAATATATCTACATACTTTTAATAAAGCGAACTTGCAAATATTCCTGGAAAATGTCTTTCTAACAAAAGAGTTGAGGGCAGCTGTCATGACGTCACAGTGATTATGAGGTCACAAGTTTTTCCAGGACACATATCGACCAATCAAACATGATCAAATCGCTAGCATCGTCACATATTTTGGATAAATGCTGATACAAGCAGTTTTGCCTAACTTTATACCAATAATAGTAACTCATGATATTTACCACTGCTCATGACCTTGCATGCGTGTGCCCATTTGTTGTTCAGATGTGGTAACACTAATAGATTCGTAAAACAGTTTATTTGTGAAGCAAGTGTGAATGTGTTCAGCTTGCATCCATGCATAAATCATCCCAAGTGAAATACTCCTTGGTAGCTTAATGGGAGATTAACTCTAGGATCTTCGGATTTAATGTCTATTTCTAGTATTACGGTAGTATTAACCAATAATTCAATTCAATTCTTTCTTGCATATAAAACGACTGGCTTATGTTGACCAAGTTTAATTTCATCAATGATAATTCAGTCATTTGCATTTTCTGTATAATGTTTCCTTTTTTATCATGTTGCATATAATGTAAATTATAATAATAGTATTGTTTGTTAAATTTCAGAATGCTTATTCCTGTCCAGACCATATTCGAACAACTCGGACCCGAGGTTTTTTCGATGCGCGACGACAAGGGTCACACACCCGCTCACTGGGCGTCTCTCGGAGGTCAAACAACGATACTGCGCTACATGATAGAAAACAAAGCACCCGTCGATGAGCCCAGCAATAATGACCTGGGTGCAAGGCCCATTCACTGGGCTTGTGTCAACGGACACATTGCGATCGTGGACATTCTGGTGCAATCTGGAGTGTCGCTGGACGTTATGGACAATAAGGGGTGTACACCTTTAATCGTGGCTGCTCAGTATGGACAGACAATGTTAGCAGGGTATTTGATGGGGAAGGGAGCACGGCTACAGCTTGTGGATAAAGACGGGGACAGTGCATTACACTGGGGATCATTTAAAGGTACGTCGTCAACAAAGATTTCTGCAGTCATGTTAATAAATAAGCATTGTTGCTGACAATGACTACAAGAACATATTAAATGTTATCTAGCCACTAAATGCAGCCTAGAGGCATGAACAATTGAAAAATTAAGTTGGAAGCCAAATATACAATGTCGTTCATGAGATGCATTTAGTACCTGCTTGTTATCATGATTATGGTAGGTCTTAAATCAATGAATGGGTCTTTCCTAGCTTTGTTCTTCAGAATTATATTGTCTTTACAAATATATATATATATATATATCATCTTTTACTATTATAGTTAGGTTTGTACATTTTATCAACACTGATCAAAGATTTATTTTAATTTTATTTACAAAATATATTTTTGGATGTGATGTGATCGAAGATGTTATATCATTAACGTTTTAACTTCAGGTCAGTCTGAGCTGATGCGACTTCTAATCTACTCCGGCTTTAATCCACGCCAGCGAGACAACTACGGTCAGACTCCACTTCACCTAGCTTGTATCAATGGCAACCTGACCGCGGTCAAGGAACTGACCGAACAGGTACTGTTGAACACAAATAAATAATTTTAAAATATTAATAACATTTTAAAATATTTGTTTTGTAAAATAATACTGAAATAATCAGATAATAATATTGAAAACATTTAATAATAATAAACCAATGCTAACACATCCTCGCACCCCAGGGGTACTTATTTCTGTTCAGGACTCACTTCATGTGGTACCCATGGCACATACACACAGAGAAACGTGTGCAAACATTGGATAGATTTTTACACCCAAATTCATCGGGAAAATGATTTCATTAGTTGATTGTTTGTGCAAGTTTCCATCTAGATGTGCACCAGGGGTACCACATGAAGTGAGTCCTGAACAGAATTAAGTACCGCTGGGGTGCGAGGATCATCTTAACATGGTTAAAATAATAATAAAATAATAATTATGAATAAAATAATATAATATATTAAAATATTTAAGAAAAAAATCAAATAAAAAATCATGTACAAATTTGAATATATGTATTTGCGTGTGCGTGTGTGTAGTAAATAAGAAAAAGTAAAATACATGTCAACCAATACAAATGGTTAGGTGCAAATTTGTGACTGAATATTTCCAGGATGGTGTTCAGATTGATCTCGCTGACAAGAATGGAAAGACACCTCTCATGTTATCAATCGGACGCAAGCATGAGAATATAATCGCCTATCTTAAAAAAGAGGCTCGGTTCAAATCCAGCTTGTTGCCTCGCATCGACTGCTGGTAAGTTTGTATTTTAATTGACTTAATTCATTCAATTCACTTTTATTAAAAATTTTTAATGTAGTCAAAAGTAATGGGGATATTTTCTAATTTGTACTTATTTTCATCACTACAAGTAATTATACACTGCCATAATAACAGTAACGTAATGGTTAATTCTTTTCCCCATCCGTGTTGCCTCAATATAATATATTTGACCATTTCCCCCATAGATATTATTCTGTGATTATATCGACACATTACGTGGAAATTATTCATATTTGTTTCCTTTTAATGAAATATACGTGTGTTTAATGAATGAGCTAATTATGAATTGTTTGTTTCAGGGCGATCATGTTTGGGCCTCCTGGCAACAGTAAAGGAGCTCTTCTGTTCTTCCTCTTCTCTATTGCATTGTGGGGATACCCCATGTATTTAATTAAGGTCAGTAGTGTTATGAACATGTGAACTTTTATTAACTTTTGTAATGTTCTAGTAATGTATGAGCTGTACTATAAATAAGATCTTGTTGTGATTTACCAGAAATTCTCATAAACTGTAAACCTAAAGAGCCTGTTTAATAATAATATTATCATCTGTGGTCTGTCAGTATCAGCCGGTGCTGGCAGGTTTACTGCAACATTCAGTGCTATGGATGTTGCGGGTTTCCTTCTGCCATAATCTGACAAGCCATGATATGAGTGAAAGAATCTTGAAAGCGGCTCTAAACCCCAATTAAAAAGATAATAATAACAATAATAATAATAACAATATTATTATTAATAATCATCATCATCATGAAGTTCCCCATTCAGATAGTCAAATATTTCTGCCAGGTTAACTAAGAGTGCTGATCTTTATGACATCTCTTGTTGCCTCTAGTAGAAAGAAGGCTAATGACTGAGAAAACTATTTTTAAAAAAGGAGGTAATTCAAGCAAGAATGGTCTCCCCTTACATTCCAGTGTCTGCCCTTGACGTTCTATGAGCTGCAGCCCTTCCATCTTCTCTTCATCACTGTCAACATCTGCATGTGGATCTGTCTGTATCACTGTAATACCATAGACCCAGGATTCTTACCTAGGAATATCCCTGAGTACGACCAGGCCATTAAACAGGTGAGCGACACTTGACAAGGGGGGATAATCCAGTTCAATCATTTCTGGTTAAACCTTGCTATATTTGTCTGACATTTTTGTACCATTATTTAGAATGAACAGGAATATATTGTAAGTTACACATTTTTATTAATTTAATAATAATAATAATAATAACAACAATAATGAGTGTCTCATGCCATTGCACAGCACTGAATAAAGTGCTTAGATCCACATAACTTCAGTCCCCTAGCCGATGGGGTGAGATGGAATTGTGAAAGCGAACCTTAGCTTGGGTTGTATACTCCCTAGGGAGTTGAGAAGGTGAAATGAGTGCACATCGATACATTGACCAGGGTAATAATGTAGCTACAAGCAAGCTTTCGTGCATGGATTTGGCGCAATGTTAATACACATGCTACATTCTCAGGTGGCACATTTTGACGAGTGGAAGCAAGGGAAGAATCCCCTGAGTCGACTGTGTCACACATGCCGCACGGTGAAGCCAGTCCGAGCCAAACACTGTCGCGTATGTAACCGGTGTGTGAAGGAGTTTGACCATCACTGTCCGTACATCTACAACTGTGTGGGATACAACAACAGGTTAGTGCCTCTTACTGGATGTCCTGAAACAGTTGGACTTCGGAGCCAAAGGTTCCAGGTTCAAATCCCGCCCCGGGGGCCCGGCATCATTGTTCAGGATAGTTACCTTTCTGACGCAATATTGATAGGATGTGATATCTGTAGAGTGGCAATGCAGTTGTTATCCTTGGTCTTGTCAGTACCAGCCGATGCTCGCAGGTTTACTTCAACATTCAGCACTACGGATGTTGCGGCTTTCCTCCTGCCCTAAACTGACAAGTCGTGATATAAGTGAAAGAATTTTGAAAGCGACAAAACCCCAATGCAAAAAAAAATAAAAAATGGATGTCCTGACTGCATGCTGACGTCAACTACAGCGATGTTAAAGACATACAATCACAGTTTGTCCACATATTTCATGGTCAAACGTATTGGGCAACAAGCTACATTTTCCGCAGGTCTCACTGGTTTTCATTATTTTCTTTAATTTTTCTATTTTTTATCCCTTGAAAATATTGAAAAACAGTGGGACCCGTCAAAAATGTAGCTTGTTACCCAAAATACTTGTGCAGTCAAATCAAATGTACATACTTTCAGGTGAAATACATTTGAACATGAAATATGTCGACAAACTGTGATTGTATGCCTTTAACAGCATGTGCTCATCTGTAAATAGCTGTATAAATAAAAGCACGTGATTATCTATAAATAGCTGTATTATTGTTAATAACACGTGCTAATTTATTAATAGCTGTATTATTGTTAACAAAACATGCTCTATAGATAGCTGCTTAATGATAGTTTATTGCATGTAGTTTTGCATTAATATATTTAATGCATGCTTGTCTTTTTTTGTAAATATGTTTATGAAAAATACCTGGTCCCCTTTTCACAGAACAATTGTAGCCCAATAAGAGTAGCCCTCACTATATACATTATACACATATGCAGCTAGTAGATGAAAGGGGTGGTTGTAGCGCAGTGGTAGAACAGTTAGACTTCGGAGCCAAAGGCTCCAGGTTCAAATCCCGCCCTGGGGGCCCGGCATCAATGTTCGCAAAAGTTACCTTTCTGACTCGATATTGATAGGATGCAATGTCTGTAGAGTGGCAATGCAGTTATCATCCTTGGTCTTGTCAGTACCAGCCGATGCTCGCAGGTTTACTGCAACATTCAGCGCTACGGATGTTGTGGGTTTCCTCCTGCCCTATACTGACAAGTCGTGATATAAGTGAAAGAATCTTGAAAGCGACTTAAAACTCCAATTCAAAAAAAATAAATTTTAAAAATGAATGATTATAATGTAATCAATTGTGTTCAAATTCTTCAGTTGTTGCAATGTTAGGAGTTGTTGTTATTGTTACTGGAATGTAGGATATTTTCTGATCTGGCTTGCCTCGTTTTCTCGAAACAAACTTGAGTTTGAGATTTTGCTCAACTTTGATTTCCCCCATTAACTCAGTGCTCTGTAACTTAAGTAAAATTTCAGCTAGGTTTGAGTTTTGTCTTTAGTTACAGAACTGAGTCAATGGGAGAAATCTCAGCTGAGCAAAATCTCAAACTCAAGTTTGTTTTGAGAAATCGGCACCTGGTAGTTATGTTTACGGTACTGGTCCCAGCTTAGCTCTTCTGTCTCTCCATTTCCTTTCTTTCTTTCTTCCTTACTTCATCCTGGGCTTTCATCAGCACACAATATTAGACTTGTTGGACTTCAATGACTTTCAAAGTTTTCAAAAGCTAGCTCCTATTTAGCTTCAGCTGTGCATCCTATATAGCGCTATATACCCCCTATATTACCCTATATACCCCCCTATATTACCCATTACCCTATATACCCCCCTATATACCCCCTATATTACCCTATATACATATTACTCATATGCATGTTCCAATAAGTTCTACATACATTTGATCAGCATGTTCATTTAACTAGATGCTGGTTTATGTTCTAAATTATGACACTGGGAGGGTGGGTGGTAGCGCAGTGCTAGAGTGTTGAGTGTTGGACTTCTTAGCCAAAGGTTCCAGGTTCAAATCCCGTCCCGGGAGCCCAGCATCAATGTTCGCGAAAGTTACCTTTCTGATGTGATATTGATAGGATGCAATGTCTGTAGAGTGGCAATGCAGTTATCATCCTTGGTCTTGTCAGTACCGGCTGATGCTCGCAGGTTTACTGCAACATTCAGCGCTACAGATGTTGCAGGTTTCCTCCTGCCCTAAACTGACAAGTTGTGATACAAGTGAAAGAATCTTAAAAGCGACTCTAAACCCCAATTAAAAAACAAAACAAAAAAACAGGCCTGGCAAATTTCTGTGGATCCGCTGATTTATTTGTCCAAAGGTCGATTTACTTGCCCTGGACGGGGCCCTGGGGCCTGCAACCTGAGCTTGTTTTTTGCTGAAATCATGATTGTTGCCATGCCTGTACCTGATAATCCAGAGTCGGACCTTCGCTTCTTTTCCAGACGAGATGTACTGTATCACCTGGTACAACTCCAGGACTTTGATGGTCAGTTCCTGCCGAACGCTCTAAGGAGTTTCTTCACAGAGTTCTGTGCCCCTTCCGAGCGGGGCAGCTACCTCAGTGACGTTATCGACAAGTTCTCAGACAGGTTCCTGGCCTGTAACCCCAATCTCTGTCTTAGTCATGGTAAGTATGTCTTGTATATTAATTTCTGTATTCTTGAATTGTTCCTGTTGCAATTGTTATGGATACATTTGTTAAATGGTCTTTCTTTCTATGTTAGTAGTCCTTGTCAGTTATGTGCTGGGCCCCGTTGCTCAGAACATTTGTAGCTACAATTGATTGTAAGTCAAACCTGCTACAAGGGTAAGTGGTTATATGAAACACTTTTATCGCTACAATAGTTTTAGCTGAGATTCTCAAATGTTATCGCGATAAAAGTGTTTCATGCAATGGACTTACACTAATGGGTTTCTAAAATTTGATTTACAATCAATTGTAGCTACAAATGTTCTGAGCAATTGGGCCCAGAGCAATTTTCTAATGTAAATATTTAAAAAAAATAAGCAACAGGCCAGAGAATCTTTGATAAGGTCTGGTATGTTTATTGAAGCTTAAAATCCAAGCATTGTGAAGATGCAACCTTGCTCATTGAGTATTTCCCATAAAAAGATGAATGACGGTTCATATTTGAAGAACTATGTGCTAGTTTGTAAATGGTAACTTTTGTTATTTGATGTACTATGTATTTAAACTATTTGTTGTTGTTTTTTCTTCTACAGATGCAGTGTTTGTGTTGTGCTTCTCACTCATCATGCTGTCCGTGGACCTGACGTCACCCCACGTGAAAAACAAGATGTCAAAGAGGGAGTTCATCAAGAACACGTGTCGCGCCGCAGGGGAGGTCAGTGGTGACCTCGCAGGTCATCTATATGACAACATTTATCTTGCCGGACACGTTGCACCCCTGCCGACGGCTTGATGCTGGGAACCGTGGTAACTGTGTCATGTCATCGCCTGCTCATGTTCTCTTATACACCAGTGCTTTCAATATTTGTTATCTCCCTTGAAAACTAGGTGAACATTCGGATTTCAAGGTGGTTGTTATTTATTGTTTCTTCTCTTCGCTACTAATATATAGCTATGCATTGTTGACTTTAGTTAGACATGTTTGAGCTGAATTTAACTACTAACATCAGATGTACAAATCTGATCCCTTTCTGTAGTCATCAGGATTGTTTTGATATTTTTTTACATCCATTTTGAATGCATCTATGACAATGAAATTGTTTAATTGCATTCCAGTTTTGTATTGTTTGTATTCAAGTTTTTCATACCTCATCGTATTCCAATGATTTATAATCATCATTCTTTCATCACACAAGCCTGAAAGACATTGTAATTCTGTGAATGTATTATCACGACAAAAATATTTTTACATTTAATTCTAACTGTTTAATAGCCGAAAGATATATTGCCAAAACATATTTTCTATTCATCCAGTGATGACTGATATAGTTTTGTTACAAGATCAAAGTAGGGCTGCATACCGGTACTCGGTAAACAAAACAAGAAAGGGTCTGTATTCACGGAACCGAACCAAATCAACACTTTTTGGTACTCTTTTCGGTGCAATGACGTTAAAGACATCCGTAAACAGTCCATTTCGTCCAGATTTTCAATGGTTCCATTTAATATTTCATTGGGAAGCGTAATATACTTTTTAGTCAGTTTTAATTGGCTGTCACCACAGCCATTGCTTTCCATGCATCCAGTATTAGATGTAATTTTTTCCCATAGGTATCGGTATCATTAAGTATCAGTATCGTACACCTTGATATCTGTATCGGAAAAATCCAAATGGTATGCAGCCCTAGATCAAAGGTTAGAATATTTTGTATTTCCATTCATTAAGAATTATGGCATTGGCTATAATAGTCTGTACTGGCACAAAAAGGGGAAGTAATCATGTATATTAAATTGTTCTCAGCTGGTGTGATTAACTCTCTCCCTGCTGTGTTGGGTGCAGTTTTTAGGCCTCTCCGGTTACCAGAATGATTTTATAATTCTATTTGTTTTCTATGGAGTTAAAATTTCAATGTCTTTATCTTATTATTTTCCCACTGTTCTTAAAGAGGCAACATCATACTTGCATAGGGAATAATTGTCACTATTGGGGTTATTGCATATTCTGAAAGAACAATTTTTTCCTGACATGGGAGATTTTTTCCAGATTTTTTTTCAGATTTTTTAGACATCGAGAAATATATTTATTTCCTATCCAAAGACACCTACCAAAAGGGCGGAAGCTGTGACATAACAGGTCTCTGTGTACACAGATCCCCCTCACAGAAACCAAGATATGAATTCACATTGGTAGTGTTTTTTTCTACCAGCTGATCAAATTACTGCGTAAGAACAACAATTGAGCTCACGATACATTACAATGTCTCTGGATAATCTATTGACAAGTGTATGTTGATTCGTGACAGAATAATATTGACAGCAGTGATTTTCTTTCTCAGTGTTTGATGTGAGCTGTTATTGTTGATCTCTTGATCGACATGTGCAGGATGAATCTTACCAGTCGAAGTTTGAGTTTTATCTGTGATAGGGCGGTATACAGGGCCTAAACAGTTCCATAAAACAGACCCGAAACAGGCCTATGCTGGACTGCCTCGGATTTGAGTGTTTACTAGTAGGTGACTCCGATGACGTCTGCGCGAAGTCTATATATATAACGGACCACTGTTGGGAAAGACCTTTGCATTGGCGATACAGTGCCTTACAGTTTGGATAGATTTTTTTTCAGATTATATATCAACTATTAATGTTACATGTACATGTATTTAGAATTTTTTTAAAATATTTTTTTTATATATATAAAATAATTATGATCTTGCCTCTTTAAGCAGCCACGATAGGATGAAGTCATCTGTACAGGCTGATACCCTTGGTTTATCAGCAACAGCGGGTATTTGCAGGTCTGCTGCAGCTCTGTGCTACATGTGTTGCAGGTGTGCACACACACAGAGGCACACACACATCGCATGTGTACACTTGCACACACTTGCACACTCACGCTGCTGGTGCAGTGCAGATGAAATTAGTCATAGACGTTCTTGCCAAAACAAACGTTTGGCTGACTAGTAAAGACACTGTAGGAATCCATCGCTTTCATGTTACTCATTACAAAATGATTACGTATTTTCACTTCATTTGTACAAGGTTTTTTCTGTTGTGTCAAGTGAGCTTCAGACCTGTCTGTTTTTTCATTGGTGCGCAAACTCAACTGCAGATTCTTTGATCTGGCTCCGATCATATGTGATACATGTACATATATTTCAATTTATTACATATCTAGTTGAAATGACCTGGTCACAAAACCTGATTTATCTTGCCATTTCTGAATAATTTCAACATGGGTAATTGATTAATGGATATTACATGCTAGTGTATATTATCATGTACAAAGTATCTGATTTTACAAGTAGGTTTGTAAGGCTTATTTTTCTTAGAAGAGTTCCACATACAATGGGTTAAATAAAAGTTTTGTTAGCGCTAGCTGCTGGCAGTATAGCTTTGTGGCATCTATCATTGTCTGTAAAATCACCATATTAATATCTCCATGGTAGATCTATTGTTGGTATGCAATATATTTTTAAAAATCATTTTATCACATGCCAATTTGAATTTTAGCAGTACTTTTAACACCTTCCAGCAAAAACATTAAATATGAATCATCATATAATAATAATAATCTAAATAGTAGAACTGATCAGAAAGATCATAGAGCTCATTTATCTTCCATTGAAATTGTTGCTAATTATTAGGGGTGTAATGATTGGTCAAACCATCGATAGATCACAATTGTGAGTGGTCTGATAGCAATACATCGATAGTAACTTGAACTACCAATTATTTCCATCAATAGCACCCTAAAATATTGATAGTTACGATAGTGTACTATTTTTAAACACTAAGACTAAAATAGTTGAAAATCCTTGAGCATTGTTTAACAAGATTTTGATTTTGTGATTAAATCAAATGATAACAACACACTATTGTCTTACGTTTGATTTATTTTGGTCACTATCATTACAAAAATACCAGTTTTATGTACATTACCCACTGATTACAGATGTGTAACAAATAATGACGTATGACAGGTAAACTATCCATCTTTAAAAGACATATATTTTTTTTTAAACTATCACAATAGTATTGCAATAGTAGAATTGGCCTCAATAGTCGCCCCTACTAATTATAGTAGTTCATTGTGTGTGTTATTGGCAAGAGTTCCTACTTTCCATTTTTGACTTCTTACTGCATCATGTGTGTAATTGTGTATGGTTGAAAAGTCCCCGCTTCGACACTGAACAATAACTCACTAACACAACATGTGTGTATCTGTAGATAAATGCAAAGGCTGTATATTCTGTGTATTATGTCAGTACTCTATTATGTCAATTTCCAATTACTTGAACAAGAAAATCTTCAGTACAATGTAATTGTATTGCTTTCTATTCAACATCTATGCAAATATAAATATTGGAAGTACAGTCTTTCTGACAACATCTGATGATTCTTATAAACTTAATTTGAGATATAAATAATGCATTGATTTGAATCATTAATGCAATTACTAAAATGTCATCCACTATTTTTTGCACTATCTGTCACATGTTTAGCATTTATTTTATACATAACTTTGATCTCATAAAAAGATAGATTTAATCCAATACTAATAATTCTTTTAGACATATACATGTAGCGTATACTACGTAATTAAAAATACATAAACATATAGAATACATTCTGTTGAATTTAGTAACCAATAGCATATTTGAGTGAATAGCGAACAAGTTTTGTCATAGCATTCAATGAGAATGTCACATTATAGAGGAATATAGTTAAATGATGTAAAATATTACAGATCTTTATCAAAGTAATTGTTGAGTTTTGTAACGTCAAGGGCCAGTTTGTGATGGGATGTAGTATTGGTGTGAATGTGTCCCAGTGTGTGAGTGAGTGGATCCCTGAATTGTAATAGTCGACAGAGTGGATAGAGCGCTGAATTGTAATAATCGGCCCAAATCATAAGACCTACCACAATTTGTAATAAAAACTAACACAAGTTCTAGTACCTGGAAATTGTCGCATATAGATGAAGTATTACTGCAGTGATGTACAGTACTAAATATATAATGATACATGTACCTGAGCATTTTGATCAGGCCCCGAGATTATGAGAGTACGATTACATGCTCAAGCTCAGATTTTATATGGAGATTTGTGAACAAAACCGTGAGTTGAGTACTCAAAAACATTCATAATCTCGGGGCCTGATTTGTAATAAAAATTACCCTTATTGTAATAACTAAATAAAGTCAAATGTAACCTCTGAATTGAATTATTATCATCTGGCCAATCATCAATTGTAACATTTGAATTGAATTATTATCATCTGGCCAATCATCAATTGTAACATCTGAATTGAATTATTATCATCTGGCCCAAATTGTATTCAGATTTGTGACCCAAATTGTAACCAATTGCTTCGTGGAAGGAGGAAAATGTATGTAGGTATAACAGTTTATTATGATTTTGTTCTTTATATCGGGTGGCTATTGAGTTTGTAACTGATTGTGTGAGTGTTGACCAAAGCATCGCAAGCCAATTTTATGTTCGCAATGATGGTTGAATTTTCCGTGGGCATAATCTTCACACAATGTACTGCAAAACTGTCAGATTGGATTCGTAATTTATCTGAACAGATTTGTTTTACATGTTTAATCATTAATGCAGTGTATTTCTATTTATTCCAGTACCACGTTCTATATTTGGCATACTCTGTAATATTGGCGTGTTCAAATTAGGTTGTGATGAAATGAATGAAGCAAGTATTACTTGTGAGTCTGCTTTATTGAGAAACCACCCCTGCGTCTTATGGTATCAACTTAAGTACTAAATATATCAATACAAGTTGATAAAAGGAGCATGCTTTTTTTTTTCTAACTACAGTTAGTATTAATACTTTAGAGCACTAGCCATGAAAAATATATTTATTTAGTTAAAAGCCTATCAAATCCTAAATTTCCTCTAGGTATCAGGATATCTTAAGCATTAGGAAATTTAACTTTAGTAGAGGACTAGTGCCAATTGTATCTGCTGATTATGGAAAGTTGTTACTTTATCAAGTGTTGATATATTTCATATCAAAAGGCACAAGAATGGAGTCATATTTGTGATACAATATGGAGTCAATATCGAGTCGAGTCATTTAAAAACCTATGTGTTTATGTCTGTGCTTTAAGCATACCACTCGTGTGGAGCCCAGTACATTACGAGCAGTCGTCTTCTTGTTATTATTATTATTATTATTATTATTATTATTAAGTCAGATAATAACATTTTCCGAGGAAACTCGGATTAGGAGGTGAATTATGTGATAATACTGCTCCCCCAGGTTTTGTGTGTATATTTGTTATTCTCAAAGGTAGTATTAGCTACAAGTTTGTATAATAGGCGGGTTTCTCATCTTCATTTCGAAAAAGAATACCAACATTTTTAATATAAGTAGTGAAACGATATCTATTTAATTAAATGTACTGGGCCTGTATTGTATTTTAGAGGATGTGATGCTTGACGATTGCTCTCACTTTGGCACAGTCAACTATACAGTGTCCATCCTTGAAAAACAGACCAGTATGTCTGCTTAACATCATTTGAGTTGTAGGAGGATATCCACTGAGTATACTGAACAGTTTTGAAGTGCTCTTACGAAATGTATTGTCATGTGAATAATTCATAGAGGCTGTGATGAAAGTTTCATTAATATATTTTTGTAATAAACCTCAAATATGCACAATTTTGTTGTTTCTTTGTTGTGTGTGTGTGTGTGTGTGTGTGTATGTGTGTGTGTGTGCGTGTGTGCGTGCGTGTGCTCACATAGCATATGCCTGTGTTGGACATGCCTCTGAATAAATTACAATGCAATATATATGACATTATTTTTTGGTATATATAATTATTATAGAATCCTGTGGTTCAAGATATTTATAATAGGATGTACCCAGAGACCATAAATTATCTCTGTAGGTGGTACCCAGAGACCATCTATGTATGTAGTACCCAGAGACCAGCTCTGTATGTGGTACCCAGAGACCATCTATGTATGTGGTACCCAGAGACCAGCTCTGTATGTGGTCTCCGATGTATAAAATTACGATGCCCTTTTCGTTCTGAATTGTAATTTGATTACATTTTAGTGTCTCACTTCTCAACCTTAAATACAACGACAGATGGGACAGTATACCTATTATGGATTCATTTATAACATTTCTACCCGAATACACCTTTCACATTAGAAGAGGTGTTTTAAGACAATTTACCGGTTAAAACGTGTGGCATTGCTACATTTGTTAGTTACATTATTTTTGACAATATAATATGTACAAACATAGTTCTCATTGACTGGATCTTTGCTGATTTATTTTAATAATATATAAATCATGTAGAGGTATTGTTGCCACTTCCTGTAGATTTTACTCTTGATGAATAAATTGAGTGTTCAAATTCCTAGTATTGCATTTGGGAAGCGTCGAAAACAATCCGCCCGTAAAATGTTCATCTAAAGCACTGAACAAAAGCTACATAACGGCACATATTTTATGAATCTCACAATACCTAGTATACAAAGGAAGTTGTAATTTAATTTAAGGTTGATACAATCCGTATTTATAGGTCTACTTAAAATAGGGAGTAAAAATATGTAGGTCAATTTTATTTTCATTTTTTAAATTAGCTACCATTCTATACTTAAAGTACGCTTTAAGACATCTTTTATACTATCTAACATTCTATACTTAAAGTACGCTTTAAGACTTTTTTTTTCTCCAAAGTAGACAGACTATTTTAGACAGGTTCGTTGAAAGAATGCATTAAGTATTCATCCAAGAATATCAGTAGTAAATGAAAGGGAAATGCAATAAATAATTTCGTTAACTTTCGCCCCGTGTGTAAGCGAATTAGAGGCAATTTCTTACCAAGTTGCAAGAAGAGGATGAATATTTAAGGCTGATGGTCACTCCCTAATCTCGCTCTCGTTTGCCCGCTCATCCAGTTCAGATATCGGAGCAGACGACATGACCAAATTCCATTTCTTCCTCAACTAACTATAAGATTTAATTAAC
Source organism: Lepetodrilus schrolli (assembly GCA_032361225.1). NCBI lineage: Eukaryota > Metazoa > Mollusca > Gastropoda > Lepetellida > Lepetodrilidae > Lepetodrilus > Lepetodrilus schrolli. Next base: position 41,863 of record JAUTBT010007663.1, read on the forward strand.
TTCGGTTCTTTTCAGGAATGCTGGGCGGTATTTCATCTGTCAGACCAGTTTGCAATCTGCCAATACCCACTTTAGCTCGTCACTGACATTTATATGTGTGATGCAATATTGATATACCCCTGTAATAAGAAATCACACCTATTATTCTACAAGCGAGATTTCCCGAGACTGACGTTTTTGAAAATCCGCTATATTTGTTTAATCTCCGTAAAATTGGCACCCCTGCAATGGATCAAAGGCTAGACAATTGTTTGAAATCTGCGAATCGTCTTATAATCTATTGGAAAGTTTTATATTAATTTTAATTAGATAAAAAACAAAACAATAAAAAAAGGTCAAACTCCTGACGGAATACTACTTCAGTAATGCGATAATCGTTATTCAATCATGCAGTTCAATTTTTTTTTTAAATTTTTTTTTTTACCAGCTTCGTATATAATCTGTAGTTAAGTTTAAGTGCATTGAAGTATACACTGGCAATCGTATGTTTAATTTATTGCTAGTTCATCGCGTCCGCACGTAAATGCCTTGCCTTGAAGGAATACGAGTATAGTGTCTGACAACACTATGACTATACAAATATACTCTTTTACCAGTCGTTAACTACCTTCAGTGTAATATTGCAATCTTTATGAAACTCGCCAACGGTATTGGTATCTAATTCGCTTTTGCTGGTATCACACGGAATACATATCTAGCGTTGGTCAGATTGTCCGAATTTAGATCCTAAATGTTCATGTTCTCAAGACATTACCCCCCCCCCCCTCCAAATAAATAAAATTTTTAAAAAATTAAAAAATTTAATAATAATAATAATAAAAATAATAATAATTTTAAAAAATGAAACCTAACAAACAAACAAACAAAAAACGACAACAACCATAACAATTTAATTGATGTTGACTTCACAGAGGTACTGAATGAAATGTATAGCTATACCTCCTTATAATACTGAAGAGGATATCTTCATAGTCATGGTGCTTCCTGATGACTTTTCAGTGAATTTCGATGTGTATAATGTCCAAATAATAAACTCAAGCCTACATGCATATGCATATACGATTAATTTAACTTAAAAGTAGTGACCAAAAAATCCTAGTATAACAATTATACTTTTGGTCTTCTCTGAATAACAAGACTATTACAATATCTCAATAAACACCGTCCTCTGAAACGTATGGTCATGGAGTCCCTACTTACCACAATGCATGTTAAGTGGGTAATGGCCCTATTTTTCAGAGGATTGATAAACACCGGATAAGATGTTTTTAAAGAGCCATGTCAGTTTCAAATGGCTACCATAAACAGCGATGGCTTGTGAAAGATATTTGTCTAGCTTATCATCCAGCTGTTGAAGCTGTTGTCAACGGGCAATTACATATCAATTAGTCATAATGAAGCAGGTACTAGAATCGCGACATTAATACCGTCATGAAGTCCTCGAGGAACAAGAGAACGTATGCTGACGCCTCATCTCGTCCATCAAATAACAATCCGTCCATCAAATAACAATCTGATTATATACCGTTTTGGATGGAGACTTGCAGAGGAGTGATAAATAAATCTGACGGTTCCATATGTGGGGAGGGGGGAAGGGTGGGTGATTGGAATGCTATACTTTTGAATGTTACGTTTATAATCTCTTTCAAGATTATTTCGCGCCTTCACTTCCGTTTATGATCGTGTTTAAAATATGCATCACAAGAACATTACTGTGACAGTTTCCAAAGCGCTTAAGTCTAATGTGCGTGTAATGTTTCTACATATTTTATACATGCTCATCAATGAACTCTTTGTTGATCATCAGATACGTCAATTGAAACGTATTCATAATGGCGTCCTATAAAATCGGACGTGTAGAGTGGACCTAGTACGTCTATATTATGTTTTTAAAAAAATTTAAAAAAGAGAAAAGAAGTCAACATAACTTAATTTTATTTACAAACTTTAAAAAAAGATTTTTTATTATTTTTATCCGTGCGTTTGTTGAATTAGTAGCACATAATTATTTATTTAAAACAACCTAATTATAAATTTCATCATGTATCGTCACCTATTGATCATACTAATGACTTTTCGAAGTAACTTCAATCATGTTTTGTTGTTGTGTTCAAAATAATATCATAACTGTTCATTGTTCTTATTGATAATGAGGGCATAATTGATGAAAGCTGAGTCACTACAATCAACATTTACAGTTTACGACCAGTCTGGCTTTGATGAATGCTGCCTTTGGGCATCTGACGTTAACGTAGGATTTTGGTAGTAAGTAGTTAGCACGCACACAATGGTTGTCGGTTGTCAAACTTAACACTAGACACGGTTCATTTTGTCCTTCGCAAAATATATATCTTTGTCCCTACCGGCAATCGTAAATAATTCATTCTTGTAACTTACTATCGTTTGTTTCTCAGTCACGGATGAAGAAGGATACAAACTGATAAAATGTTGTTATAAATTATCAGCATAACTTCTATGTCTACGTGCATGCATTGTTCTATGTTAATAATGGTTTGTGTTCAACATATAAAATAGTAAACTGTCAACTTGAGAAAGTACATTAATAGCTACATTTTCAGAGGGATGAAAATCAATCGTTTTCCTTAGAAAATATCTGTACTTTACAATACTTTTACGTCAATTTTATTCTACAGTTGTTCATATTGCAAATGTTCACACTCTTTTGGATAGTATTTTTTCATAGCAAATGATATATCTAGATCTACATGTCGAATAAGTAAAACAATATTGAAAGCGGCACTAAACCCCAATTGATTTTGTTCTTTCTAGATATCAAAATATATTTTGCAACATGGTAAAAATCCTGTTCTTTCTGAAGTAGATTACTAAAGAGAGTTAGATCTCGATTGGTTGTTACTGGTTATCACGTGAATGTGTTTATACGTTAGATGGTGAAGACTAAAGAGTCAGATTCTCATAGTATGAGCTACATTTACTAGTTTTAGAATTTGTTCATTTCGTTGGGTTAAATTGCAATAAGAACGACAAGATTCTGATCATATACAGTTGCCTTATGAGAGAGAGAGAGAGAGAGAGAGAGAGAGAGAGCGAGCGAGCGAGAGAGAGAGAGAGAGAGATTTAAAACACGAGACTTGTTTAGCACACATATGCACATTTAATAGTAGTATTATAATTTAGCCATAGTGCTCATTTGTCGATGACGATAATGAACTTAAATGTATACGGGGCTAAAATATTATACTTCAATGACACCTTTTTGTTTTTTTTCATTTCTTACCATAGGTCATGAGTTCGTTATTTTGCGAGCACCTGGTACTGACGAATACGCGCGCACGCACGCACGCACACACACACACACACACACACACACACGTATACATACATACAGAGAGAGAGAGAGAGAGGAGATAGAGAGAGAGAGAGAGAGAGAGAGAGAGAGAGAGAGAGAGAGAGAGAGAGAGAGAGAGAGAGATAGAGAGAGAGAGA
>JAUTBT010007664.1:0-25587 GCA_032361225.1 Lepetodrilus schrolli
CACACTAGCGAGTGTATTAATTTCTTTATCTAACAACTTTTGAACGGAAATTCATACAACTCAAATGTATTCTCATGTGGAAGTCAAATAGGGAGTGGCGGATGAATACATCCCCCCACTGCCACAACCGTACCAACCAATGAAACCGTCTATCACAATGTCAGGCATGGGAAAATTGTGATGCAAGCCTTGTAACCAGCCAATGAAAATTGTTCCAGGTGTTATGCACTACTGTGCAAGATTTGATATTTATATCGTGAGTTATCTTGAATCATATGTTGGATAAATATTTCAAATAAGGGAATCAAATAACTTTGGCCTCAAAATAAATACATATGTAAAATTTTACAATCATTTTTCCAGGACCCGGTTATCTTCTCCGGCACCCTGAGGATGAACCTTGACCCCTTTGACTTGCACATTGACGAGGACCTGTGGCTGGCTGTGGAACACGCTCATCTCAAAAAGTTTGTGTCTGAGCTCCCCAAGCAGCTTGAATACGAGTGTGGAGAGGGAGGTCAAAATCTAAGGTAAGAGGTCAAGCCTTCGAGGTCACACTAAGATAGGTGAAATATTCGCGCAGCGAAGTAAAACACCAAATCAATCGTAGCAAAATCCTGTTTTGTAATAGATAATTGTGTCATTGGTCTGGTGGGTTGTTTTACATTTGAAGCAGCAATATTTCTTTGATTACAACTATGGTTCTGTCTATAATAGAGATGTACGCAAACAAAATTCCATGATGGACATTTCATATTGTCTTCCTACCACCAAAGTAATTTGTTATTTTTAATTATTTTTTTTATCATTTCCCGGGCTAGAAGGTTTTAGATGTAAGATTCAATTCCTATTGTCCATTATCCTAACTAAAGAAAAACTCATTATTTTAAATCTAACCAACCATTAATAATTCGAACAGGAGAAAATAATTAAATTTGTACCTGTTGGTATTATTAGATAAATATGAAAATTGAAAATGATCGGCATCCGTATAATTAGGGACAACCAAATTAATGTACAAAATATGGTTGTAAATGAAATGGTAAATAAATGCAGGGCTTTTAATTTTTTTTATTTAATTTGTAATTATTTTTTTAAAGAAAAGTATTGTGTTTGCATGATTAGAAGAATATGATTGGAAAAAAATACAATTGTTCACGTTCGTATTTTTAGGGTCATAAAATTGTGGCCATTAATTTAAATGTCCCAGCTATTAGAGGGTCGAATTATTAGGGTAATTACGGTATGACACTTCTCATCGGGATGCATGTCTCTGTGTTCTAGTGTTGGACAGAGGCAGCTGGTGTGTCTAGCCAGGACGCTGCTGAGGAAGACGAAGATCCTGGTTCTAGACGAGGCCACGGCTGCCATCGACATGGAGACTGACGACCTGATTCAGGAGACGATCCGCACACAGTTCAAGGACAGTACAGTCATTACTATCGCACACAGACTCAACACTATACTGGACTATGACAGGTAGAAATGAGATCACTAGTAGTAGTACAGTACACTATATGAGAATGACAGGGGAATGTTTGGTAGAGAAGCTTTCTATTTCGATACTTTATGGTCACATGGATATCAACCCACCCTACCCTAAATGTATATTAGTATTAGCTGTAATACAGTACTAGGATATGTATAAATTATTACTAGTACACTATTTTGGACTATGACAGGTGAATGTTTGATGGAGAAGCTTTTTATTTCGATACTTTATCGCCACATGGTTTACCACCTATTGGCAATTTCACCAGATTACTATTGCACACCACCTCAAGACTATACTGGACTATGACAGGTAGAAATAAGATCACCTGTAGTAGTACAGTACACTAAATGAGAATGACAGATGAATGTTTGGTAGAGATTCTATCTATTTCGATACTTATTGACCACTTGGATTTAAAAAATAAAAAATGAATAAATATATATATAGATTTATATAGATCAATCAATCTATCAATCAGTCAATCAAATAAAAAAAATGAATAAATAAATAAATAGATTTTTTTTTTAAAGAATAAATAAAAGGTGAAAACATAAAATGATTTATTTTAAAAAATTCATCATTTAAAAAAATTTACAGCAGGTTTTCAATTTTTACATTTTTCAACTCAAAATATTTCTTTTTTCAGAATCATTGTTCTTGATGAAGGACTCGTGAAAGAGTTTGACAGCCCTAACAAGTTGCTGGGAGACAAAACAAGCATGTTCTACAACATGGCGAAAGCTGCCAACCTTGTTTAGTGCAGTTGCACTCTGGTAACAGCGATCAAGATAAATTGAGTTCATGGTTACCCACCAAACAGAAACTTCATGGTTACCCACTAAACAGAAAGTCCTAAATACCATAGGATATAGATCTACATGTTTGAATTTTAAGAAAACATGTATTAAAAAAAAAATCTTGCCTTAAAAATATAATCTTTGTACTTAAATGCTTTTGTTTATGATCCGATTTTATCATCTTTGAAAGAGGTTTTATTTATTTTTTAAATAATGACACGATGCATTTGGAAATCCAGAAATGAATACTGTCATTGGGATATTTTCTCTCATGGTATACTGTAAAACATTTATATTTAGCGGACGCAAATTCCGGTAATTAGCGATGAATAACGACTCTAATTCTGCGCAAAATGGCGCGTAATATAAGCCTGCGTGTAATATGTTTTACAGTAGATCATCAAGATGTAATCCACTTTTCTTTTACTCCATATCAAATAGTAGACAAATAGGAATTAATTATATAATGTATTTCATTTTAGTTTAAATGTAATGTTTTAAGTTTTTACAGATGATGCTCTTCATGGGTGGAAACAAATATTATTTAGTCTTGAAAAGTATTTGTATTTTATTAATTTGATTTTACCATACAAATCCCATCTAGATCTATGAATGTAATAATTATTGTATTCTATTGCAATTCCGAACTTAGCATTTGTAAATACGAGATTTGATAGCAAATGGAACTAAGACACTTTGTAGTTGAAAGATATGATCTATGCAGAAATTCATGTATGCAGCATGTATTTACATCTCAGGATATTTTACTTGTGTTTGTTTATACATGTATTTATAAATTGTGTGTATGTGTGCGTGTGTGCGTGTGTGTGCATGCCTCTGTGTGTGTGTGTGTGTATGTGTGTGTGCAAATGAATGTATCTGTATTGTTTTTACTATTGATCTGTGATCTGTGTACATGTAATAATTAGAATATAGTGATGAACTGTAATTGAGTTTCTTATCAGATATTTTTATCTTTGATATATTTTTTAAAATGTAATTTGTTTGTGCACAAAAAACTGCTAGATCTGTTTTAGGATGGCAAGAAGTGTTGATAGTTGAAGTTTGAGTGCTATTCTGAGGTTTATGCTTGAGTGTCATTCTGAGTTTTATGTAATAACGACCATTATCATAAAACTATTCCATCAAATTTCAGTCATACAAAATTAAGTACACTTAACCCTCTACCTGCTGGATTTGGTGCAGGCCCTGCTCTTTAGGGCATATGTGGTTGCCCCCAGCATGGAGAGGGTTAAAAAGAGTGATATATATAACCCAGGATTTCCTTATAATTACAATCCATTACAAACATCCATGCTAGTATTGGACAATATTGTATTATAATGGCTATCGCAAGATTTTTGTTTCATACTTTTATAAGAATAATTCTATATTTTTTAGATTGATATCTTGCCTTTCAGTGTTGACAAACATTAGCAGTAGGGTAACACAATGGATAACAAGTGTTGCAGCGAGTGGATTAACATGGCTTAGATGAATAAACAGGGCTTAGGATGTTTGCCAAGACACAGAATTAAATATTCACGGTTAAACAAAAATTTCACTGCCACATTTGTTTTCTATAATGTAATTGACAGTACATTAAGTAATAATAATAATAATAATAATATAAATAATATATAACAATAATAGTTGGTAATGATAATGATAATAATAATATGTATATTTTGCATCATCTAAGGCATGCTCAAAGCATAAATGTTTAATGTGAATGAATTACTGATTTACATCGCAGCTGGAATATTTCACCTATACGCGACAACAGTTTAACCCTCTGCATGCTGAAGGCAACCAGAAATGCCCCGAAGAGCAGTGGCAGTGCCTAATCCGGCAGGGAGAGGGTTAATGTTGGCAGCATACTTTGTTTTTTTGTTTTTTTTTAAAACAGCTTAATAACCAGAGATCTTAATTGTGTATACTTTGACAATAATGAGGTATATGATGTTATGTTTTATTTTTTGGACGGTATTAATTTTGTCCACAGCCACAATAATCCTCATATATATATATATATATATATTTTTGTAGTATTATCATTGTCACACATCTGGCCCCGGTTTCACAACGACATCCTAAATTTAGGAGCTCCTAACTTGAAGACCCAGTTTATCACCTCCTAAGTTAGATGCCGATTTAAGAAGGGATAAGACTTGTGACGTTGTTGTGAAACACTTGTTATGAGGTGACACCTCTTAGGACTGGTTTAGGAGCTCCTAAATAGTTAGGAGACCGCTCTGAAACTGGGGCCTGGAGAACAAGATTTATGGCTCGTATGACACTGAAGGAGATCAAATGAATCCACATAGCAGTAATATGACGTTATAGTTCATGCTGAATGTGAAATAATCGATAGGAAATTAAGAATATATGTATGCATTATATACTAAGCACACAAAACAAAGGAACCCTGTTCAGGAACACGAGTGATGTGGGGTGACAATGTAATGGTATGGATTACACAAGATCAAATTTGGTTATCATCGATGGCAAATTTAGATGTTAAAGATAAGTTGATGAAATCTAGCTGACGGCAGCCTGCACCAGGTAATATCAATGACCTGTGTACTGCACTACAAGAGGAATGGCAGCGCATCCAAGGGAGACAATCCATCGGGTATGCAGCCAGATGTAGTGCATGTGGTGCTACACGTGGTAGACACACCAGATGTTGACTCCGACCACAGTTTACTAAAGTATTAAGCTTTCAATAAAGCGACCTCCCAACATTTACAATCGGGGTTCCTTCTATTGTTGTGCTTAGTATAGTTCATATTCTCATTATGAAACAATCTATAGGAAATTGAGAATAAAAGGATGCATAATGGACGTCTTCAGTTTGTCATTATTCCGGGCCCCGTTCCACAGAATGATCGTAGAGCAACAAGAGACCTGCCTCTATGTTAATGTGGACAAATTGTAACTCTCGTAACTCCGGCCAGACCTGCGTTCAGCTGACAATATATATTAATATGCAATATGTATGACTGCGTGAACCGTTCAGCCAGCAATCTGTAGTTAATGTATGCACACATTTCAATACGGGTTTGGACTGCGTATTGTTTTGTATGAAAACCCAAATTTTTATACTAACCCGTTCAGCAAACTACTACATCTCAAGAAAAGTATTGTATTGTATTCTGTTGCGACTTGTTGGTCAGTATCCATCTTCAGAACAATAAAAGAGCCGAATAATATAATAAGAAAAATGGTTTTCCATGAAGGTGATATTGAAACAAAGCATGCATTGTGTTGCATACGAGGGATTAAGGACTACAGCCAGTTTGGAGATTCAAACTCAATCTTTGCATTTGTAGACCGACACACTACCCCTCGGACCAAGTGAAAGAACAAATTAAAGCATTATGTGGTTTCATAATATACAATTTTATTTTTTTTTACAAAAAAATAAACATTTTGTGGATATCTAGACATTCTGCAAAATCAGTTCCTTTTCGTCTCTCATGAAGTTCAGCAGGACCTTGTTGATTGGCTCACATGTCGTCTTGACTTGTTTTTCTAAACATGCACGGAAATCTTCTTTCACTCCTTTGTTAACCCCTCTTGTCACTGTGCGCTGCCTAAAAGTAAGTGGAAGGTTTCAGTATTTTATTGAACATAAACCTGCGAGCACCTGCTGGTACTGACAAGACCAAGAATAATAACTGCATTGCCACTCTACAGAAATCGCATCCTATCAATATCGCGTCAGAAAGGTAACTTTCACGAACATTGATGGCGGGAATTTAACCTGGAACCTTTGGCTCCGATACCAATACCACAAAAAAACTAATAATCTTGCAATTTATTGTGCAAGCTCTTTAATACTATGTACTCTAATTGTCTTCGCATATGGGTGAAATATTCCTGCTGTGACAATGCACTAATTCATTCATTCATTAATACTCTTACATTGCTTTGGTCTGTTGACCTAAATGTACTCACTGTGCTATGACCTTGGTGCTGATGGGCATAATGTCAAGGTTGATGCGACCTCCTTCCAGTGTGTCAAGGAAGGCAAGCTCCTCCAGCATGTCAAGGTCTGACCCCAGTTAAAGACACACTTTAAAAAAAATTGCCATTCTAAAAGCAAAATTTACAATATTTAACAATAACATTCAGTGTTGATGAAAACTATCTCCCTTGTTAAAGACAAACTTAAAAAATCTGCCCATTTTCCAAATATATAGACAATATTTAATGACATTCTGTGTTGATGTAAACATGTTCGCTTGAATTATGACTGAAGCTTGATTTTATGAAATGAGTATTCAAATAATTGTCATATGTGTCAACTTCAAGTCAATAAAACTTCGATCCATGCAGAAATGATGGAAAGTTGGCTTTAATTCATGGAAATGTGGAATGGACCAGTTCTGCATTGGTGAATCAACAGTATTTACCTCCCTTTATTAGTCCACTGGAAATAAACAATTTTGTTAACAAATAAGTGCAACGATTGCAAGTTGTAAAAGGATACTGAAGATGTAGGAGAAGAAAATATTGTAGGTGAAACTGCCCTGCTTCTGTATTGTTTGAATCACTTCCAGAAAGAGGCTCTCGTATTTCGGCCAATCGTATTGCGTCAACACGATCAGGTGACCCAGATTCATATCACTGCTTCGGGTTGCCATTCTCTCCTGAAAAATTCAAAATAAAGACAAAAATTGTTTGAAAAATTTCTTCAATATTTACACATATTCATATATTACTGAAAATATATATTGTTTGTCATCAATATTTCAAAAAGAATATAATATCAGAGCTCCAAAACATAAGTATCAATTCTTATAGTAACACCATTTCAATTCTTGTGTACTATTTAACATCTATTTCATTAAAGTTAATTATTTTCTAAATTAATAATCGTTCAATTATTGCTAAATATCACTGCAGGAATGCTTCACCGAGGTATCAACTATGGTGGAAGAACCTGCAATAACCAATGGTTTTATGATTATGATCAACAATCCATGAGCCATGGATAGCATAGATGAACCAAAAATATCTAAACATACATATTAACAAATTTTGGTCGTCATTCCTCCCCGCACGGGATTCGAACATTCAGGTATTGTTCCCTGATCCGTTGACTGCTGCACTATATCACAATCACGTGATAAGAAGCTGGACTGCACACACTGCCATGTCCTCACCTTTAAGCATGTGATAAGAAGCTGGACACAGAAGGGCACGATCTCGGACTCCACACACTGCATCAACACCAGCTGGCGCACCGAACCAGAGGCGGTCAGGGACTTCAGCTCTGGCAGCCCTTCCTCGGGCGCCATTGCAGGATGTTCGGGGAGCGAGGATATCACATCGAGAACCAGTTCGCAGGCTTTCTGAAAACCAAAACAGTTGCACAAAACATTGTAAGATGTGGCTTAATATTTCCTGTTCAAATCAAACCAATTAATTAAGTTTGTTTTATGATTCCACCAGTCCTTTTTGGACAAATCCTGAAACAAAATTGTTTAATTTTTATTTATTTTTTATTTTTTTACAGATTTCCTTCATTTGTTTTGCTTTTGCTGTTTATTATTAAAATGTTCATTGTGAAGCCATTGGATATAAAGGGGGGGGGGGGGAGAGTGTTCTAATAATTATACAATATGGCCTACATGTTAATCACATACTTACCAACAGGTTCCGCAGGCAATAAGAACATGAAGCAAGTTGTAGTGAAACTCTGATCTGAAAGAGAAACATAATAATGAAAGCTCAGTTTATTACTTTTGAAAAGATTTGACTTCCAGAATCAAGGGGTAAAAAAAAATACATCTGCTTGACCCATGAAATTCTGTTTACCTTCATTTTTCCTTTTGCTCCCATGTAGTAACTCTGTAATTGTGCAAATGCTTCTTGAAATGCCCCCTGAAACAAGGAGGTAGCCATTTAATAAAATGAATTAAAGGACCAATGCCATTTTTTTCCTCCATATTTTATAGTACTCCATGTTTTTGCATATTCAGATGCATACATCTTGTGCTAAATAAATATCCTTCTTATTATTATTTTTTAATTTTTTAATTTTTTTTTAAAATTTTATTTTTTTTAAAATTTGGTGACCTAGCAGTATATCATCATCAGCATTCCATCATCATTGGCAAAGTTTACAGAGTATTTTTCAGATGATGAAAGGTGGGTGTACTGACCTGGTATAAACACATGTCAGTCTGAAATAGACCCATCCATGACCAAAGCTCCATCCTCCAAGTCTGACACATCACTATGAACTCTGCAGTGGCAACATAAACAACATCATCCACACACACATATTAATCACACAATACTATCATGTAAAAACAAATCCCACAATTATAGATACACTATGAACTAATTCTGGCACTCAATTTTCACAAAAATTTAATCACTATTATTTATCAAGAAAATAAATCATTGATCAGATGATTATAAAAACAAAATCAAGATTTTGTGCCATTTATTGATGAAAATTATCAAATAACAGTATTGCTTGTTTCAGCCATTTGAAGTGCTCCAAATAATTCATAAATGTCCATGAAAAATAAACTTACAAAGTTGGAATATCATGATTTTCATGATAACAGGTGACCTTTGTGGAATTTGTCAAATAATCTACAAAAACCCTTACGGATTACCAAGCAATAGTTAAAACAAGTTTTCCCTCACTACAGAACATTTCTGTGACCTGGACTGAATACCATCCACAAGAGGACGAAAGTGGACGGTTTTCCATCCATCTTCATATGGAGGGAGATTTCACAAACCTCGTCTGAGCTCCTCGGACGAGTGCAGGAGTTCAAAGCACTTCATGGCGGTGAGGAAATTCTGGATGACCTGCTGAGCGTTGGCGATGTTGGAGGACGACACGATCTGAGGAAGGTTGGAGTTGTCTTGGCGGAGGCGCTTTATCTTGGGTCTGAAACACAAAAACGAGGGAGCGACTTAAGGGGTCACCTTCCCTGGTCTTGGGCTCAACTCAGATCACTGTCAGAGACTTTGTTTGAAAACCTTCTTCATTGATACTCTGAGATTGCATGAAAGGATTATTGTGGACACTGATAGTCAAATTTAATAAAATGGGATTTGTGAACAAAACCATCTCGAGCATGTGGTTGTGCACAATAATGTATTTGTAATCTTGGGGCCTGATGTGTGCTAGCATGTAGCTTTGTTTATCTATTGTTGATCACACAGTAGTTACTTTGCATCAAATGGCTATAGTTGACACTGATAGTCCAATCAAATACATATTACCATGTAGATCTGACTACTTCATGTTGATTGAGACCGAATTTGTGAGACAAGTTTACAGAGCTTATTTGGACCGTGGCTCATTCAGACCAGAGACTAATGCTGATTCGGATATAAATAGCTTTTTGGAGATCCAAATCAGCCATGTCCGAGAGAGCCAAGGTCCGAATAAGCAGGGATTCATTTACAGATTTTTCGAACATTCATTTTGATTGGTCAGTTTCAAAATAGGCCCAGGGGAGACAACTCACTTTGCCACCAGATGGTAAGTCTGGCCTCAGACCACAATTACGTCACTTCCTCATTGACCAACTTGTGGAAGTGACATCATAAAACATAGTGCTATCCTAGATGGCCTGTATTTTTATTGTAGGTAATGTTTTTTGTATAGTTTTGTAGCTAGAATGACAGATGAGACTCCATAGTGTCTGAAGGATTGCTTAATTTTAACATTTATTAATTGGGGTTTAGAGTCACTTTCAAGATTCTTTCATTTATATCACGACTTGTCAGTTTAGGGCAGGAGGAAACCCGCAACATCCATAGCGCTGAATGTTGCAGTAAACCTGCGAGCACCGGCTGGTACTGACAAGACCAAGGATGATAACTGCATTGCCACTCTACTGACATCGCATCCTATCAATATCGCATCAGAAATGTAACTTTCGTGAATATTGATGCCGGGCCCCCGGGGCGGGATTTGAACCTGGAACCTTTGGCTCCAAAGTCCAACATTCTACCACTTTGACCAATTTGACCGTGACCTTGTTTTCCTTAACAATAGCCGGAAAAGGAGTCGGTCGACCCCCCCTTCAAAATTTCAGCAACTGTGTACCGAAGAAGAAGTAAACCATCAAGCAAGTTACAAAAATATTGTAGGTACAGTATTGTTACTATGAATTTTTTAGTTTGTGCTAAATAGTGATAAACAAAGAAGTAAATTAATTGTGGTCTGGGGCCGTCTCAGTCAAGTTCAGGTGAGAAACTGCAAAGTTGTGTCCCTTCCTGGAGAAGATTCTTGCTGGCTTCATGCTGCTATTCCACGATATTTCGGCGAGCGCACAGTAAAATATCTATGTTGCCAGTATAACTCAGCACAACTAGACCCGAAACACAGAGAATTAATGCACGGAGGGAACATCGTCTTACTGGACTTGGGAATCTCCGTTCTCTGTGCGGAACTTCTCCACGATGACGAGAGGGACATGTGAACTGGAAGTGCTGGTTCCTGAAAACAAAATTACATTCAAGGATAATCTGACATGAAGTCACCATGGCATTTTCTGTATCCATACATGATAGTTTAATAATTAGATAATAACCCATGAGCTACGAGTGATTACAGAAAATATGATATTTATTATTATTATTATTATTATATTTATTATTATTACTATCATTATTATATTTATTATTATTACTATTATTATATTTATTATTATTACTATCATTATTATATTTATTATTATTACCTGGGAGGTTCTCAGTGTCGACGTGGCTGACATACAGGTACAGACACTGCAGGAACACCACGGTGGACAGGTACAGGATTTGCTTCTGCCCGCGCTCAGATGGCTTCTGTTTCAGCTGGTTGTAAATCCCCAGTAGATACTGCCACTGGTAGTCCCTGCCATAGTCAACAGTTTAACATGATTGTTCTTAACAGTTTAACATGATTGTTCTTCACAGTTTAACATGATTGTCCTTCAGTTTAACATGATTGTTCTTCAGTTTAACATGATTGTTCTTCAGTTAAACATGATTGTTTTTCAGTTTAACATGATTGTTCTTCACAGTTTAACATGATTGTTCTAAAAAAAACATGATTGTTCTTAACAGTTTAACATGATTGTTTTTCAGTTTAACATGATTGTTCTTCACAGTTTAACATGATTGTTCTAAAAAAACATGATTGTTCTTAACAGTTTAACATGATTGTTCTTAACAGTTTAACATGATTGTTCTTAAAAAATATGATTGTTCTTAACAGTTTAACATTTTAATTACCCTCTACCAACAGCTCTTACTATTTTTATTAGAATTGGAGTTTAGCGCCGCTTTCAAGATTCTTTCACGTATATCACAGCTTGTCAGTTTATGGCAGGAGGAACCCGCTACATCTATAGCACTGAATGTTGCAGTAAACATGCGAGCACGCATCGATGCCGGGCTCCCAGGGTGGGATTTGAACCTGGAACCTTTGGCTCCGAAGTCCAACATTCTACCACTGCACCACCAACAACCTCAGGGGCCATGTTTCAGAAGCTATCGTACATGTAATGGCATCATTACAGCCTTGGTGGAGGAACATTGTGATGAACCCGAAAGAGTCCAATTTTACTACAGCAAAGAAATTTCAAGCGAATCACCAAGTGGATTGGGCTTTTAATAAATTTTCTTTTTGGAGTGGTTGTTATTTATTTATGTTTCAGATGATTGTTCTTCACAGTTCAAATTAAACCCGATAGTTTTTTTTTTATGATGAAAATTTCAATATTACTAATATTTATAGTAGAACATTAATTCATGTCATCATTATCTGATACAATCATGGGTGTGAATGGGAAATTGTGTTTTAAGCTGAAACATCCAGGGATCCAGGTGCTGCAGGCTACAGCCAGTTTTACATGATCGAACCTGGAACCTAAAAATCTGCAGATCTGCAGAAATTCCTCATTCCACAGTGCAGCACAGCTACAGACGATTGTGATTTCAGCGTGAAACAAGCCAGGATCTGGGGACTGGAGGCACTCCAGGACAAATAAATCGATCCCTGGACAAATAAATCGACCACTGGACAAATAAATCAGTATGCGATGACCTCTGACCTACCTGGACTTGTGGAAGATGTCCTGTTCCATCTCCCACCCCAAGTGACCCCCGACCAGCTGCAGGAGTTTAAAAAGACTGCCCCATGGGTCGGACACCTGACTCTCCCGGTCTAGGAGGCCAGGTATAACTGGCAGCTTCTTCATGGTTATCTTCGTGGGAGACATCAGATCTGAGAATTACAGAAATGTAGATCAAACCACAGAACATATATCTTGGGAGGGCATACAGAATTGTACTATTTTAATTGCAAATATATGAATATGACTTGATAACTGTAACATGGTTTGCTGTGGACTTGATACTTTTACCAATGAGTGTTGACACATTTGATATCATGAATGAATGAATGAATTCGTTCTTAATATCACAAGTGGGAATATTTCACCCATACATGACAACATTTGATATCAAAAGCCAAAAGTGTGAGATCAGTGGACTGTGACATTTTCTTCTTATTATTTTTTTTTAATTGGGGCGTTTCAAAATTCTTTCATCTATATCACAGCTTGTCAGTTTATGGCAGTAGGAAACCAACAACATCCATAGCACTACAAGCACTGGCTGGTACCGACAGACCAAGGATGAAATCTCCATTGCCATGCTTCTGTCAGTACATCCTATCATTATTGCATTAGAAAAGTAACTTTTCCTGTTGCTGGGGTCCCAGGATGGGATTTGAAACTGTCCAAATGTTTTACCATTGCGCTACCACCCGCATGGGTGGCATGTATTAACTTGTATCACCAGGGGATGGTGACATGAAGTTATGTGACTCACCAGGGGATGGTGACATGTCTTTATGTGACTTACCAGGGGAGGGGGACATATATTTACGTGAGGCACCAGGGGATGTCAATATGTGACCCACTCTCACCAGTGGACAGTGACAGGGGATTGTGACATGTATTTATGTGACTCATCAGGGGATTGTGACATGTATTTACGCGACTCAGCAGGGGATGGTGACATGTATTTACGTGACTCACCAGGGGATGGTGACATGTATTTACGTGACTCACCAGGGGATTGTGACATGTATTTATGTGACTCAGCAGGGGATGGTGACATGTATTTACGTGACTCACCAGGGGATTGTGACATGTATTTACGCAACTCAGCAGGGGATGGTGACATGTATTTATGTGAGTCAGCAGGGGATGGTGACATGTATTTATGTGACTCAGCAGGGGAGGGTGACATGTATTTACGTGACTCACCAGGGGATGGTGACATGTATTTATGTGACTCAGCAGGGGAGGGTGACATGTATTTACGTGACTCAGCAGGGGATGGTAACAATATACGTGACTCAGCAGGGGATGGTAACATGTATTTACGTGACTCAGCAGGGGAGGGTGACATGTATTTACATGACTCAGCAGGGGATTGTGACATGTATTTACGTGACTCACCAGGGGATGGCGACATATCCTGGGACGCCTGCTGTGTGGTATAGCTGATGTAGAACTCCACTGACCGCTGCAGCCACGTGTACAGCTGGACGTCCGAGACGGTCAGTCGGCCGGCCTTCTGCAACACCAGCGGGAGGACGTCGCAGACTGAAACAGACAGACGTACACATTCACCAACTGTCAGCTTGTTTTATCTTTTCTTTTCTTAGCTGCAAATTACAGCCACTTTCACAATTATTTTACTCTCACAATTATTTTACTATTTTACTCTCACAATTATTTTACTCTTATCAAAGCTAGTCAGTTATTACCAAGCATGGCAACAGACAATTATAATTTCCGCGGAAAACAAGCCCAGGGTTTGGGGGCCTCCCCCAAGTCATGTCCAGGGTTAATAATTCAACCCTGGTACAAACAGATCCGCGGAAAATTGACATGCATGTAATACAAAACATTTTTCAATCTACATCTACAGCTTAAGTCATCGCCTATGGGGGTCATTCCATGTCAAATCACCCCAATTGTTTTTTAAAGTATACCGTACCCCCTTCAATTTTGCTGAAATTTGGTTTATATGCTTATTTTGGGATGATAAAGCTGATATTCCAAATTTTAGCAGGATGACTTTCTGTTTGAATCATAGTTAGCTATCTTTAGGAAAGTCTGCAGCAAGTTACTATGTATCCTGAGAACTTATCCATGAACATAATCCTGCTTTAAGTGCAAAGACACTGATTTTCAGCTTCATGTGTGGATATTTGACTTGATTTTACAGGCTTATAAAAGATATTATACCTCCAATTTTTTTATATTGTGTAGAAAAAATGTTGGGCTAATTTTTTTCATGATAGGTCATCTCAAGGTCACGTGGGCCACAAGGTCAAATTCAAGGTCAAAAGGTCATCACTCTTTAAATCACTCTTTAAAACACTCCTATGTCCAGAAATACTTATTTCAGCAATTTTGACCTATCAGTTACTGAGTTATGGTCATTTGAATAATGGCAGCCACGCCCATTTTGGCAGAAATCCCCCAAATTGGGAGGGCCGTATCTGAGGGTTTCAAGATATTTTAAAAAAGAAAAAAATTTAATTGGAGTTTCAAGATTCTTTTACTTTTATTATTATCACTAAACAGTCTATAGAGACTTAGGTGCACAGTAGTTTTTACAGTAGATATGTTAGACCGGCAGCAGTATTCGTTCTCGTTACCCAGTAGCTTCCTGTAACAGTTGACTGGCGATGCTGCCGCTCTTTGTCTCTCCTCCAACATCAGCAAGTCCACGAGCTTCAGCTACACAAGAACAAACACGTGCGATTATCTGCAGAATATGGCTAAACTGATGTAGTAATGATAGTAAAATATATAGAACATTAACCCTCTCCCTGCTGGGTTAGGGACAGGTACTGTTCTTCAGGGCATCTCCGGTTGCCTCCAGCTTGGAGATAGTAAATATAAAACATTGAAAGTAAGCCCAGTAGTTGACAACCCAATTTTCTTTTTTAAATCACAGATTTTTATTGCCACAATTGACTAAATACTAGTTGGAAATGCAAAAGTATATTCAATTAGTGTACGTATCATCACATTTGTGTCGCAAAAATCCCTTCCATGTATCTACGGCATAGGGAAATCACTTGCAAATCGCTACACCAAATAATGCAAATGGTGTATATCTTCGCTGTCAGGAGCTTCTCCCAGCGAAGTTGAACAGCAATTCAGTTGCATGCACTGCTGTGGAGCTCGATGACATATATACTTTGTACGTAGCTATTAATATTAAAAAGTAATAAAAGATGAAAATATTGAAAACCAGTGGGATATGGTGAAAATATAGCTAGTTGCCAAATATACTTGTGTAGAAACAGCAAATGTACATACTTTCAGATAAAAATATGTTTGACCATGAAATATGTAAACAAGCCCATGCTATTATGCCTTTAAAAGCCAAACTGATACATAGAGCATTAAAGTAAAACACTGTAAATAAGCCTAGTAGTTGACAACAATTTGCCACTGTGCTACGATCTACACCTCAATAATCTTCCACTGGGTCATTTATTTGTTGTTATTGTTGTTGTTATTCTTTGGATATTTTTTAATTGGGGTTTTACAGCCACATTCAAGATTCATTCACTTATATCACAGGTTGTCATTTTAGGACAGGTGAAACCCGCAACATCCATAGTCCTGAATACTGCAGCAAACCTGCGAGTACCAGCTGGTACTGACAGGCCAAGGATGAACAACCCAATTACTGCCAAAACTAATGCAGTACACATTGTAAAGAAAACTGCCAATCAACAACTCAACGTTAGTTTGATTATTTTCGGAATAAAGTAGAGCATTGTAAATAAACAAAGCAGTTGACAACCAAATTACCACCGAAAATAAGTTAGTACACATTACAAATTAACCTGGCAATAATTTAGTACAAATTAACCTGGTAATAATTTAGTACATTACAAATTAACCTGGCAATAATTTAGTACACGTTACAAATTAACCTGGCAATAATTTAGTACATGTTACAAATTAAACTGGCAATAATTTAGTACACATTACAAATTAACCTGGCAATAATTTAGTACACGTTACAAATTAACCTGACAATCCACAACTCAACAATAGTGAGTGATTTGTAGATTACACAGCATGAGTAGCTTTCATCAATATACAACAATACTCAACACTTAGAAGAAACAGAAAGACAGAATGGCATAGCATAATTTACCAGATCTATCTTAATTAACTCATACACAACATTAAAAAATAAAAGGGGGGGGGGGGTCATATTTTATAGGGATAATTAATCTAAAACTTCATGCTTGGTTTTGACATAACTAATAATTCAAAAGCATAAGGGAGTCTAAAGAAAAATAGGTATTTTTTGTTTATATGGATCTTTAATATGTTCACACTGGGAATTCTGATAGAATGGTTGGGGCTCAATATTATATACATAGAACATTTGGACTTTGGAGCCAAAGGTTTCAGGTTCAAATCTTGCCCTGGGAGCCCGGCATCAATGTTCACGAAATTTACCTTTCTGACGCGATATTGATAGGATGTGCAATGCAGTTATCACCCTTAGTTTGTCAGTACCAAACAGTGCTCGCAGGTTTACTGCAACATTCAGCCCTACAGATGTTGCAGGTTTCCTCCTGCCTTAAACTGATAAGCCATGATGTAAGTGAAAGAATCTTGAATACAGCTCTAATGATAAAAAAATAATTTATGATGCAATATCGATTGGATGTGCAATGCAGTTATCATCCTTAGTTTGTCAGTACCAAACAGTGCTCGCAGGTTTACTGCAACATTTAGCACTACAGATGTTGCAGGTTTCCTCCTGCCTTAAACTGACAAGCCGTGATGTAAGTGAAATAATCTTAAATGTGGCTCTAATGATAAAAAAAAAAATTTTAAATATATGATTTCACTCACTCCGTGTTCAGAGAGAAGATTTGGGAATTTTCTCATCGCCAGCAGCAAGAGTCGACACCTTTCTAAAATATCCGAGATTTTGTCGGCAACACTCAGCAGCATTTGACACTGAATATGTGTTGGAATGGCTGCAAAAATATCTGAAATAAATCGTCAACATCTACATTATTATTAGCAACAACATTAAACCTTTTTTTTAAATCCCAAAGTGGTTTATCCAGACATCAGAAGAGATCACATGATATTCGTAGATTATATGAAAATCAGCTTAAAGTCAAATAATATGTAATTGTTTGTTTAAATTAATTGCTTCAAACATCAGTACAAACTTAATTTGCTATCTTGGAAAAAGCGACTTTAAATAAATGCAGCTATCATGTTGCTTTTTATCAAACTTCAGTATTAACAAAATAACATATAGAGTGCAAAATTGACTGTATCATGGTTATTATAGAGTTTTAAAAAATTAAAAAGATGATGATGATGATGATGAATTAGTGCTTTAAGTCGCAGCAGGAATATTTCACCCATAAGTGACGACTACAATGTTATTTAATAAAATAATTACTAATCACAGATTCAAGAAAAGAAAATAAGCATGAAAAACCATGCCAAAAATAAAATAGAAATGGTGATGTAGAACATTGACAAATAGATGATAATGACAGGAAAATATATGATTTAAAACTTTTCGTAAAGTCGAAATCTTTAAAATGGATAAAATAATGTTGTATTATTTTGAATTCATTAAGACCGTATTTAGATGTATCTTGAAATAATGTAGGCTATCTAACATAAGTTCGTACTTAGTGCACCTCCGTTTAATTACTAAATGATATACAGTGTACTAGTATATGTTTATAGCAGTTTAGCGATTACTCGTTGCACTAACATTGTCATGCAACGAAGCAGTGTGATCATCTATAGTACATTATTAATAAAAAGATACATTAAACTTCTCAATTTTGGTGATTGTATTTTATATATACTCAACACAATTAATTAAGGGCCGGATGATATTTTGTGGGGAAGTTGTCTCCATAATTCGGAACTAGATTTTAGGAATCTGGTGCCATTCTTCTTCCAATGCATCTGCACGTTATTGAAGAGTACCTGAAGCCCGTATAATTTGGAAATTATTCGTTATTAAAATAATAGAAAGGTAAATTTATATGTCTAAAATGGCAAATGGCCCTTAAATAGTTTAGTTGAGTATAAAAAAAAGACTTTTTACAAGAACTGCTCTGCCAGAACTGCTTCTACAATGGCTCATATTACTACACACAGTCACCTACATAAAACTAGCTGGAATATTGTGCAATATTGAGTATATACATGTAATTGCCATTATGTATATAACAGGTAGTATTCATTTGATATAGATGTGATCTAGATCATTTTGAATAGACTATATTGCCATTGATCATTGCATGAATACATCTGTATAAATCACATACAAAGATCTACATTAAAGTGTTTTTAAAAAAGCAATTCTACACCCATTCATATGCAACTTTTTAAATGTCAATACATAAGTCTTAAATGCCTATTTAATCAGTAATAAATGTATACACATTATGTGTACACCAATTAATGTCCATTTATATGTAAATATGTTGTATTTAGTCTCTCATACGTTATTTAGTGGCCGATGTACATTTTATAACACTATTTGTATGTGTTGTTTTATGTATACGACCTGTGAGATTTTAATATACAATATATCTTCCCTTTTCTCTTCCTCTCTCTCTCTGTCTCACTCTCCTCCTCCACCCCACCCCACCCTCTCTCTGTCTCGCTCTCTCTCTCTCTCTCTCTCTCTCTCTCTCTCTCTCTCTCTCCCCCTCTCTCATATCCGCCTTACGGCACACGAACAACATTTAGTCATGTGTGGACGGCTGTATTTGTTTGGCGGATTATTTGATAAAGTATGACAAGATTCCTGGCAAACTGATCAGATTTAAGTCACTCGTCAAGTGACACTAAAGAGGGATGTTGACACAGAGACAGTCAATTGGCTAAATGTTTATCTCTTCGATTATCGGTCCTCTCATCGCCGGGACGATATGGAGTAACGAAAGAACGCCGTTAAATAGGAATGTACACCCATGTAGATAGCTTGTGCTATATTTGCTGTGATTATTTAATCAATGGCGAGAAAACCCGCAGTTGCATCCCTCTTAGCTAACGACAAAGTTGTGCGGACTATGCGTCTATAATATGGTATTTATCTACCAGCTTTAAACGATTGGGTAAATATGATGTGTTTACATTCCGTATTCACAGGTGTTAAAGGCCGGTTACCTCGATTTATCAATTATACTATCGTGTTACTTTCCGCGCGGCAAGAAATTATATTTATAGCGCGCCTTAATTTGCAATGTTAAGAACATAATATTAAGTTAAACGATTGCGTTTAGACAATGCATTTAGACACGTGCAAAACAATAATTTGGTTAGCTTTCATGTAGATGTTTTCGTAATATTGTTCTAATAATTATATTGCAAACACCCTGTTATGAAATGTAGGTCTTTAATTATTCCAACTGCCATCTTCATAGAGGATATATATGCAGTAGATAAATAATTATTTCTGCTAGCATCACACCGACTCTCTAGAGATGCTTCAGTGTTGACTCGCCGTCTGTACTCGTTTACATCAACAGCTGATATTGTTTATTTTTCTCACTTGACTTTTCCCCCTGTTTTATTTATTTTGCACACTTGTTAAATTGCCGTATGAAAATAAATTAGCAAATATGTAAACCCCCCTCCTTTAAGGGTTGGCGATATGGTACGACTCCCAAGAGGAGTGTTTGAACACTATCGTTGTAAATAGAAAAAGAATGTAAGAATTTCATAATTTTCATCCTTTAGGATTATGTCAATTTGGGCCAAATCCCCGACGTTTGGTAGCAATGCTACGTTTCCTTTCTATGGATATAGCAAAATAACAGCTGTGGAAGTACAGCAATGGATATTCAACCGATGTAGAGTAATTTGAAGCAACACTTTTGTATGTTCTAAGTTTGTAGAAAATTAACTGTATGATCATTGAAGGAAATACATGTGAGATTTATTCATCCATTTCAAGATAATATAGATAATAAGTCATTTCTTTCGAGTACGATATAAAATTGACAACCATGCCCCGAGAATACCCAACTCTTTTGAGTACAAACTCATACTCAAGGTTTTCTTCACACGATGTGATTGTTTTTCAAGAGAGTAAACTGCTCCTGTTCACAAATCCCCATATACAATTTGAGCTTGAGCATGAAATCGTATTCAAATTACTCAAAATGTTTCATAATCTTGGGCATGATAAAAGTAAATGTTTATGGTAATGACAAATTTTGGACATGCTGTCAAAATTACGAATTCTTATAAATGTAACGTCGTGAAACACGTTATTCAATGTAATAATAATAATAATAATATTGCCCTCAATAACAGAACAACGTAATATAAATTATATTTCGTCAACTTCAACCTCATTTCATGAAATGAAATGAATTAAAGGCCATCGACTTTTTTTTCCACTGAAATATTCTCACGCGAGGGGAAAAAACTTTACACTGACATGGCCGTTGTCTGGAAAACTTTTAATCCGAGTTTTGACATGGTGTTTTCAATATTTTGTTATTTGAGAGAGCAAGGGGAGAAGATTCCAGCTCAGTGTTAATCTCTGGTACATACATACGGCCTGGTTAACTGTGAGACTACCAGAATATGGGTGATTGGTCCAGATGTTGTGACACGTCGGATTCACTTCCCGTGGGACTTGGGGGGAAATGGTAGATATTCACATATCTACATATACATATATGTGTGTAGTCCTAGTAAAGTACTGCGAGATCATGTATAATGAGCGTATTATTATTTGTGCTTGGCAAGAGCCTAAATATTAACATTTCTTAACCAATATACATCTGTTACAATGCTTCTAGTGTTGTCATATGTTATAGTCTTACGTGTAAGTATAGTGTTTATTCCCACATTGAAGCGCTATGAGCAAACAGTATGCATGAATTTGGCGCATTATAAGTACGCATTATTATAATTATTTTATTATTAAATAGTTCCAAATTAAGTAACTTTTCTTTTAAGTAACATTTCCATTACAAAAGAGAAAAATATTAATTATTACGAAAATGTGGGAAATAATATTGGTCTAGTTGTGGTTAAGTGTAGTTTATTATAAATGTAATAAAGAAATTAGAACATCCAAATAATCTAAAGATTGGTTGATATGAAGATGTATATTAACATACCATTGCACAAATACTATAGTATCAACTTGCACTATATTTCTTTTATGAACTTATGCCAATGTGCGATATTGATTTAAATTACTAGTTTATGATGTGTTCCTTTGTATCATTAAAAATTCTATAACATAAACAATGCTTATACTATTTTTTTCTCTCTGATATGTTCTTGATGGAAATTGAATGACATCAAACCCACACACCCATTTTACACGAGGGTTCCTGTGAAATACATTCGGCATTGAAAGTTGATAGGCGCAATTTATTTACAGACAAAACACGAGTAGTGGAGATTGTTTTCAGAAGAAATTCACAGATTTGATATGAGAGATATGACATTGAATGAATGGTCACAGCGATAAACTTTATCGAACCTGATCGGAATCTTATATACAGAAGACTTAACCCTCAGACCTATCACACAACACTTGGCGGTCTTTAAGCTTATAATAATTATATAACATGCAAAGCTATGTCACATACAAAGCATCGTGTGTACAATATGACTATATAATTCTCGTTTAAAATACAAATACAACCATGCTAACATATTTAGTTATATACATGCGAGTGGGTTTAGTAATAACCATATAAAATGTCTGTTCTTTATTTTTGCGTAAATGAGATTATAATACGAAATTAAAGACCAATAGTATTCTTAAATAAATCATTATTTCATAGTAAATTTCAAGAAACTAAAAATTATTATAATTATTATATCATACACAAGTATTTCTGGAATATTTTCAATTTTCAGTTGTTTCTTTTAAAATAAAAGTTTAGCTTAAATTATAAAAAATCACTTGTTGATGGTTAAGCGGTGGTATTTATTTTGTATTGGTATACGATAATAGTTAAATTGTCCCGTGGACTAATTATTGTATTAACTATTTTTGACATTCCTCGACTTAATAGATATAAGTTATTGCTTACGATTCCCTTTTTTTCTTCTATCTGTATAATTCGATGTACATTTTTTTCTACGAGTTTTGACGTTTTTCTACAGAGAATACCCACCCACCCATTTTTCTATATTTTCAAATCTATAAGTTCTGTTCTTACCGTCTTCTTGAACATTTTGTTTGAACTGAAACTCCTCGCATACCCTGGACACTCCCGAAAACCTGGATGCTGAGATATTGGGAGGATGCGATCCTTGGGACAGGTCGAACCTCCACGGACAGAACGTGGACGTCTGTTGTTGCTGTTGATCCCTGAAAAACTGTGCCGCAGAGTTGTCCGTCGTCATCGGCGCAGACGTATTGAGTCCGGAGAAATACATTCCAGCAAGACCCGACGGACCCATGGAAGAATGGTCGACGAGATCCGGACTGGAGTTCTGTCGACAAGAAGGATTGAGACCAAGGATCTCCTGGATTGCAAAGGATGGTCGCTGTTGGGAGTACATGGGACTGAAATGTCCACCCGAGGAATAATGGTTCTGAAATGTGGACATCTGAGATGGGCCAGAAGTCAGTATTCCGTTCATCATCGTGAACAATATGATCTTCCACCTTATTCCTCTTGGACACCGCTGTATTAAAAACGAACAGCGTAAAAATGTTATGAACCTTTTTTAAGCTGTAATGTCAACACCGCTGATTAGTCAATGATGAAGAACCATTCTTTTAGGCAGGTAAAATGTCCATTGATTCCAAAGTTTTGGTTCGGATTGGAGAACGAATCTCAAAAACTGTTCAAAAATAATAAAACTGCTTAATTTCTTCCTGCAGACTCCGAGCAGACGACAGACGGTGTGTGATACAGTGTAAGTTTGACAGCGCCTGTTGACACTGCCGACCCCTTGACACTCGAGACGATTATTAGTTGCTAATCCGCATCAATCGCAGAATACCCACATGAAAGCCAAAGTCGCTTCGTTAATCGCTGACGTAATTGTCTCTCTCTTCCTATATTCCTTCAACCTATCACCGAAACGAAATCCAACAGGGGTCCGCCTTGCTCAGGTCCGTTTCCTGCAGCACGTCTTAGATGCACACATGTCAATAGGGTAATTGGCCATTGTCTCCAGTCGAGCCCCCACCCACCTGAGCTTAAGAAAGTTCCGAAGTGTTCCGACGTACCAATCAAATTGCCGAACGGCATACCTCGGTCTCTCTGGAGAGTAGATAGATAGTCGTGCCAAGTCGCGTCGCTCGAGACCTCTAGGGGGTGGGGTCGACCTCGAGATGAGCACGTGTTCCTGTCGATAATTTGGACTGCTTAGATCAGATTTGTTAAACACTCATTAGCCTGTCTGTCATATAGTATTATCATATGTTCATATTCCACCGTATGCGTTCTAGATCCCACCCCGGTATAGACTTCTTACATTTTCTGGATGAACTTCATAGAGACAGGAACCCTTTTCCCGGTGTATTTTAATTGACCCTTGAGTTCAGGGGAAACTGATTTTGTTAATAAATAAAAAAGAAAAAGAAACACGTTGGCCTTAAGGCTCCAAACACACGTTACTTTGTGCAACGTAACAATGGCCCCTAACGTTACTTTTTCATCGGTCGTTGTGTTATAGCCTGTTGAGCTGAGGAGCTACAAGGAACGTCAGTTGTCAACAAGGAAGAAAGGTAAAGTATTGTTATGAGCAATAATTGTATAAACTAGGATAAGATCGTTTTACCCTCTCAGTATACAGCACTCTCTGCTACAATTGCCGTTGTAATCTATGCGCGCATACATACCAATATTTAAATACATTATTAATGTATTATTGTATATATGGGCCACTGGGCTTTCATGAAATAAAGAATAATTGAATTGAACATACCAGCATGTGTGTGTGTGTGTGTGTGTGTGTGTGTGTGTGTGCGCGTGTGTGTAGCTACCACTCCCTAGGCACTGATAGTTATACTGTCTACTATTATTTACATTAATAATTCTTTCGTTGTTCTAACTACAATTCTAATGATTGTGGCAGTATAACTTTGGTTTAGGTAGCTGAAGACAGAATACACTTATTACAAACAACAATAACAGTACCTGCAGCTGCGTTCATATTTTGTTTACACTCTAATGCGAGTATACGTCTTGTAAGAAATAATAAAATAATGAAATAAAATATTATATTGATTTAAACAAACACATTTGTATTGAGTGGGCCTAATACGGTATTAAAGTAAACAACGGTTTGTTAGTTAATCCAGAATACAAAAATACAATTCGAGGCAACTATTACACACATCGTGCTTATAAATACACTAAAAGGAAACATAATTATACATAGAACTATAATGCAGTTATCAATATGTTAAATTATGATCTATGTTAATTTACAAAATTCAGTATTAAGAATTATCTATTATTTCCAGAGATCTTCAAATACTGCAACCTTTATGTATGCAAGTATACCTCAAAGCATAGAAGAATTCACAAACCCTTAAATAAAATCCCAAATTCGCCGAGAAAAGTATATTTATCTAAGAAAGAATTTGCTTGCCGAACGGGCTACTTTTCGCTAATGTAAGCAGATACGATAGCACAGAGCTCTAAAAACATTGCTAAATCCAATCAAGTAAACACAAATATTTGGATATCCCTGTAAACTGATTTTTTGACTCTATGACAATCGTAGCCAAGACGCTTGTGTTGAACATCTGGGCTAACACCTGTGAGTATATAAGTAAGAGGGAGAATGAAAAAAATCATTTGAACGGGATTTTGTTTTCAAATCTTAAACGTGTAACGCTGCATTCTTGTATGGCTGGGGCCTGGTCCCAAGATTACGAAACCTTTTCTGAAGTACGATTTCATGCTCAACTCAAAGTTCCGTTTCACAAATCCCTGAGCTTGAATATGAAATTCTCTCCCTCTCTCTCTC
Organism: Lepetodrilus schrolli; assembly: GCA_032361225.1. Taxonomy (NCBI): domain Eukaryota; kingdom Metazoa; phylum Mollusca; class Gastropoda; order Lepetellida; family Lepetodrilidae; genus Lepetodrilus; species Lepetodrilus schrolli. The sequence goes on from JAUTBT010007664.1 coordinate 25,347, forward strand.
CCCTCTCTCTCCCCCCCTCTCTCTCTCTTTCTCTCTCTCTCTCTCTCTCTCTCTCTCTTAGAGAGAGATAGTGGGGGGATGGGGAGACACAGAAAGAGGGGGGAGGGGAGAGAGAGAGTAGGAGGGGAGAGAGAGAGTGGGGGAGAGAGAGAGAGAGAGAGCGAGCGAGAGAGAGAGAGAGAGAGAGAGAGAGAGAGAGAGAGAGGGGGGGGAAATGTCTGACACTATTAAAAGTATTTGT